>CM068955.1:177427169-177449847 GCA_035128595.1 Eptatretus atami | reverse complement strand
AAGGGGATAGCGGTTGGTGAGAGCAAGTAGGAGAAAAGAGTGAGACTGCGGTTGAGTTGGGAGGATTGTATGAGTAGGGATACCAGTAAGGTGGGGGTGGTTGGAGAGTAGACAGAGTTGACCGAGGACAGAGGAAGTGGAGGAGTATAGTGGACAAGCAGAGCGGACGCTTTGGGCACCATTGCACCTCACCCCTTATAAAGTGAAGATGAGAAGAGTTGATGCAAGAAATGGAAAAGGTCAACAACACATTGAGTAATACGGTATTTATCAGGCCAAAATTGTAACAGACACTGAACTTGTGAAACAAAACACGACAATTCATACAATTCTCATCGCGGTTCAGGGAAGCTTTAAATGTCCCAGTAAAAGTAAATTTCCCAAAAATTTCACTTGAGAAATTAGAAAGGTTCCATTTAAAAAAGGGAAAAAATAAATAAAAAAAACTTTTACTTTATCAAAAACAGATACTTTAAAAAATGCTGGCATTTCCAATGCATGACCAAATAATGAAACTCACCCGAATAAGCCTGGCCACGTGCGTTTTGCCACTGCCCGGTAGACCTCGCATTATTATCACAATCGTAGAGACAGAACAAAATGTGATGCATGTGTTTCTGTCGATGGTGCTCTCGTTCTAGTGTGCACCAACAGCTCACCAATTTAAAGCTAGCAGACCAGACACCCAGCTCTAACGATCACTCAAGAGACGGCACACTTTGTGATGCAACACCCTGCGTGTGACGCATCAATCTGGCATTTTACAGTCGAGCTGAGAATTGAACCCAGATCAATCAGTTTGGAGGCAAGTGTGATACCATCCTGTCAGACATATTCAGTGCATCATCGGATAAAAAACGAGAACGGCATTAGGTAGAGCGCATTACCTCCGCCGGCTGCACAGTTTACGTTTTGTATCCACCAATAGGCCGGATATGCATCTTTAACCTGAAGCAAAAATGTAATTGGCTTGTTCTCGTCATATTCGCAAACTCATCCACCAAGTTTTGTCATAATCCGTCCATGTTTTTGATATATCGTGCTGTAAATCCTTTTTGGGCCTATCTCTCAATTGTGAAGAATCGCTTTTGAAATTCTCGCATCCCTATCCTATCTTCACGAAATCTAATCAATTCTTCCTTGTCACACACCCAACCTGTCAACCAAGTTTCATCCTCGTCTGTCCACAACTTTTTCAGATAATCTGCTCCAGACAGACAGACAAACAAAACCAAACGGGTTGAAAACAACCTCGCTCACCTTCAGTGGCGGGGGGTAAAAGGCCTCCAAATCGAAAATTAATTACTTTTCTCTTTCTTTATCAATTGCCTTATTATGTCTCATCAAGGCTCACCTTGCACTCGTATTTTTATCCTCATCGTGAGTTTTTTTTCTTTTCCATTCAGATCTGTGTGGTAGGTTTTATGAATCGGTTCCAACTAAAAACGGCCATAACAGTTTTCGATGTCACCTTGTCAGTTTGATTGGGAGAAAGTCAAATGACACAATGGCAGATATAATTGTGACTAATGTGATGTGAAAGGAGCAATTTTACTCATCCGAATGGCATGAAGACAATGAGACCAATGATCTGTATGACAGGTGAGGTTCCAAGGATTAATGCATGTAGAAACTCTGCCTCTGACCTCTCCACCAACATGGACCATTTTATAACCATCTACCCCAATTCTCTCTTTCCTCGTATGTGGTGCTTTCAACTAGCACCATGCCAAATGGCTGGGTTAGTCCCTCTTCAATCAGCCATGACATTTCAGCAAAGGACTTCTGTGACTCCATGGGCCTCACCAAATCGATGAACAATTCCCACCCAGATTTCTCCCAATGGCACGTCCTCCTTTCTGGACTTGGAAGGACAAATTTCCTAATGTGTTCTTTCCTGTCTTGCTCCAATAGGTTCATCTGGACTGTTGTCCTAATAATTTGCAGCTATTCTTCTGACCATGGAAATGTGTTTGGTTTCTTCACATCATATGTCTTCAGACTACACTTAAAATGAAGACTACATACACTTATCCATGTGAGTTTTCCTGTTTCATTACGAATGAACTTCCATCTTTCACGTGATCCCTTGTGAGAAGTCGATGAATTTTGAATGCAGATTACTCGAGACGAACAAGCATGGGGGGGGGGGGGGCAATAATTCAACCTCAGCATATCCAAGCCAATTTTGTAATAAATTTCAATGTCACACTCTACACACCTGAGTACCTAATATAATGGCATCCAACCGATCAGTTTTCCTCAAGCTATCCCACAATGCAATTCAAGCGATGCTTTCATATTCCGTGATTCATGGAGTGGAGGCCCATTGAATAGACTCTTTCATCTCTTTGCAAACCCAACTTGTAATTTGTAGCATCACAACATTGACAAGAACTGAAAAAAAAAGTGACAACAAGAGAGAAAAACTTGCAATTACAGCATACAATTTGACAGCAAACTCTCTTCTTCACCACATCTTCACAAACAATACATTAACAAGTTAGCGCAATATCGTTACCCTGTCAGGGGCGATGTCTCTTTCCTGGGCTTTCAAGATGTCATCGACATGCTTAACCTCCGTTTTTTCTCTGGTGGTGGGGTGGAGCTGGAGCTGGTAAGCGATCTCAGTGAATGAGCGACGGTCTTCATGAAAATATACAACATGAAAGGGTGGTTGAAAAGAGCAGGAGAAAGTAATAAAAAAAACCATCAGGTTAATAATAAAATGCACTAATGAATAAGGGACACCACAACAGGTTTACAAGCAATGCATTCGTTTGAGAGATATTTAAAGATGTATTTATTTTGGAGCCAGGAATGACGAAGACAAAATGCGATTTCTATAGCAGATGCAACAACTGATGTAGACTTCGGTCGTGCTGTAAAAAGTATAATTCACAACACAATCAGAATGACATGAAGGTCAAAACACAAGCAAAGAACAAGAAGTTTCATTGGAATGATTTTGCCAATACCGTGAAATACGGGTGGACTGTATACTGAATCCAAACAATACAATGTGGTGCAAATGCAATCCAAAAATATCTCCCAAAGGCCTTTGTAACCGACTGACGCCTCAAGGAAGAGTTTGTGCAGACAGCAGTATCCAGTTTTCAGAAACACCCACCTGGCTTCCGAGCATCCATTCAAGTGAACGATATACTTACAACCATATTTCAGTCTTTCAAACGCGTCGATCCATTCATATGAACAGATAATTTTTGAACATACTGTGCTGAGCGCTAACGCAGGAAATTGAACCTCGAGAGTCAATCAACCATTCACACAAAAAACTCACAAGGGTTTTCGCCTCCAACAACTTCCACCATTCTCTCCACGTGGTTCGTTTCCAACATGAGATAGCGGTGCTCGTCATGCTTCACCATAAACCCCTCAAACTAGCTCGTTATCCTTTGTCGGACACGACGCACGTTCAATTTAATCAAATTATCCATTATTTTTAAAGTATAATTAATAACGTTTTTATGAAATAGGATCTTCAAAAATACCGGGCTGAGTGCGCAGGAATCGGATAGTCAAATGCTCGAAAAGGAACAATGTGTGGGCGGTGAGCTGAAACAGCGGAACACAGGGATTCATTCATGTTCCCATGATGCATACGACATTTTTGTAGCACCATATTGAACTGCATTGTATTGCGCTGTATTTGCTCATGTTGACCTTCGCCATTTGCTGCTGGGCCTGTCAATTGCTGCAAAAAAAGATTTGTACGTACACGTTGTGTTGAGTGTTGTGCTTCGGCAGTGCTCAGTATTAAGTGAATAATTTTCACATTTAATGCACTGTATTACTTTTTTAGGCTATATTATTAGGGTATCATTAGCCTTACAGGCTGTGTACCCTATTGTTTCTGTTCAGATTATTACCTCCACCACCGAAGGTGAAGGAGGTTATGTTTTCACCCCTTTCTTTCTGTCTATTTGTTACTTGCAAAAATCGAAGATTTTTCAAGTATATTGGTTGGTCGATTTTGTTATTCTGTCTGTCTGTCTGTCTGTCTGTCTATCTGTCTGTTCTGTCTGTCTCCTACAGGTCACCAATTTTAAAACTGATCTTCACGAACTTCACCACATGGTAGAGTTTGTTAAAAGGAAGAGCCTATTGTTTTTGAGGTCAAAATGTCAACACTGGCCCAAGGTCAACAACTAAGGTGGTATTCTAAATCCTCAATTTTCATCTGATTCACTTGAAATTTGTAGGGATTTATATTTCAGGACCACTGAATCCAACCAGTGAATTATTTTTGAGGTCAACATGGACCAAAAAAGGTCAACATAGTCCCAAGGTCAACAACTAAGGTGGTGTTATAAATCCTTAATTTTCATCCGATTACTTGAAATTTGAAGAGGAGTTGCATATTTGGTGATTTAATTCAACCACAAATTATTTTGAGGTCAAATTTGTTTTTGTGGATTTTGCAAGTATCGTGCTCTACATGACGTCTTCTTTTGTTTGTTTGTGTGCAAGATGTCTCATCTTCACCATTGTGAGATAGGGCCAAAATGATATATAGCACGATATCTCTAAAAGTTGTGATGGATTCCGACGAAACTTGGGACACATTGGGTGTGTGACAAGGATGAAATGATTTGATTTTGGTGAAGATCTGGATCCAGACCCAACTACTGGAATTTTAAAGTGATTTTCACCATTGAGAGATAGGACAAAAAATGATATAGCACGATATCTCAAAAAGTTGTGGACGGATTCCAACGAAAATTGGACACGTTAGGGTGTGTGCAAGACGAAATGATTTGATTTTGGTGAAGATCCGAACCTGGATCTGGATCTGGGAATTATTTAATTTTTTAAAGTGATTCTTCACCATTGAAAGGGCCAAAAACGAGATGTAGAGCATGATATTTCAAAAATGTATTGGCCCGATATGTTCTCATGGATCAGGCATTGTGTGGCGGAGGTATGCGCTCTACCGAGTGCCCTTCTAGTTTGTTATTATTCTTTGTCCCATTTTGGGCTTCGATCAGACGTCCCATTTTTTTTTTGCTCGACGATTTCCTTAAACATGTGTTTTCTCAATGGCAATGTTCGATTGACACAAAATTTTAACCATAGGTGCGACTACTCATGCAGAATTTTTTAAATGACAATTATGATGTCATAGGTTCATGTGGGTGGCAGCCATGTTTGGAAAAACGGAAGAAACTTTGGACGTCTTCTTCTCTGGAACCGCCTCACTGGGAAAATTTAAATATGGCCATTGTGAAGATCTCCACAAGGGTATAAGTGGTTTAACCATGATGCCATCGGTGAAGTGGTATCCCGGTGAAAATTCTACATGTATAACGCTGCATCCCATCAGAATTAAAATTTCTGAGGTTCAACTAGGGAAAGATGTGAACAAAAAAAAATGATGATGTCATTCGTCACGGGGTTTGGCAGCCATATGGTTATTTTCAAAAAAAAGGAAAAAGTCTTCCTCTCCAGAACCGCTTAAACGATTAAGTGAAGCTGCACACAAATGATCGGCGAGACATACTGAATAAATTTTGATCACTATGACGTCATAGGTCACATGGTCTGGCAGCCATCTTGGATTTACTCAAAAACCATCAAAAAATCTTCTTCTCCAGAACAGCGGACAGATTTGAGGAGAAACTTGAGACATGCTCCACATGAGTTTGGGGATACTAGGGTAATGAAAGAATAATTGATTAGGCCACATGGTTCGGCGGCCATATTGGATGAAGAAAATATTAAATGTTTACTCTGGAACCGCTTATCTGATCGAAGCAAAAATTTACCAATATCATCTACCACCATTGCTACATACAATATGAAAATGATGACGTCATAGTCACATGTGTGTGGCAGCCATATTGGATAGAAAAAATGAACCTTATCCGATCAAACAAAAACTTCACACATGTGATCCTCCCCCCAATCATGGGCAGAGTGCAAATTTTCAATGCCATAAGTCACGTGGTTTGGCAGCCATGTTCTATTGAAAACCGACACTTTCAAACCCGTTTTCTCCACAACGGCTTAATGAATTGATATTGAATCACATCACAACAACATGGAGCCAAAGGAGTGGATCATAACTGCAAAGTTTCAAATCAATTGCTACAGCAGTTTCCAAAATATAATTTTTTTAATTTCTTTTCTGTGAAATTCAATGTGGCTGCCAAACCACGTGACTGATGACGTCATTGTTAAATAAAATATATGCAGCAAGGTCGTGGACTATACCTACAAAGTCCGGTATTGAATGGTTATTCAGTTTTAGAGAATTAATTATTTTATCATAGCCAAGAAATCATATCTTATATACTGCATGGAAGCTGTTCGTGTCTGTGTGTGGGTTGGTCATAAGCGCTGCCCATTCTGCAGACCATGCTTTCCCTCGTCTTGGCAAACGCCACAAGCTCCACCTTTATGCCAGGTCACGCCCTTTCCCTCCAGCCGCCCAGAAATCGCGGCCATATTTTTCGCTTCACATCGCTCAATAAGTTTATACAAACCTTGTGTACCACACAAGTGAAGACTCAACAACCACTGTCTACTATTATAAAATAAAGCTACCGTTTTGAGGAAAGAAATGTACAATTTGATTATAATCAAACAAGGCAATGCATGTTTTGTTTTCATCGATTGCGCAGCACTCGAAAATACACTGCCCAATGAAGGTACGTGCTTGCTTGAGTTGCTTAAGCCACTTGGCGAGCTTTCTACATGAAACGTGAAACAACACAAGCCGTTACACTTGGTAACTGAGGGAAGGGAAGGGGTGAGTGGGTGTCCAGAGGGACTTGGGTTGTGAGGGAGGAAGGGTGGGGTGGAGGAGGCAGGTGATGACGAATAATGATAGGTCACATGACTTGGTGGTTGAATGATTTGAAGGAAAAAAAAAAAATAATGTTTTATTCTGGGTAAAGAGGACGTTGTTGTTCAGGGTGTCCAATCAAACGGGGGGTGGGGGGGGGGGGGGGAGGCGGGGGCGGGGTGGAAAGGTACTCGGCCATAACTGCTTGCATTTATAAAGCATAGTGCCTCCAGTTATTATTATTATTGTTACTCTATGCATTTATTGCATCAATTTATTCTTTTTTATTTGAAAAGTACATTTAATTCACGTTGTACGGAAACCCCTCCCCCCCCCCAAAAAAAACAAACAAACAGGGTTTAATTTGTTTGGGAAACAATTATCACTTATGATGTGTATTTAAAGGATATTTATTGTTGCGGTTGACAAACATGTTTTCAAGAACACAATGTGTGTTTTTTAACAGAGAACAGTAATTTTGACCAGGACTATCTGCCTCTAAAAAACACCTATTGTAGAGCTTCGATTTTTTTCCATTACAATAAATAGTTACCATGTCACCTCCGCACCCAGTTTTACCATTAAAATGAACCCATACACTCATAATTAACCACCAGTTTAGATACAAAATGCAGACATACGTTCTCTCTTATTACAGGGTTCAAAATCCTTCCATCCAAGATACCTTTATAGTTTTGCCGTTCGGTAGCTTCGAGAGTTGTATCCAGGACGCTCAAGAGGCCGGCCCAAAGGACTCAATCTGATTCACGGCGTCTCAGGACCGAATCCCTCACCTCGGAGGGGAGGCATGCTGCAAATAGGGCATGTGATGAGTGGTTAACAAATAAAAATAAAAATAAAGTGAAACTGACATTTTTTGTGTATCGTGGAAAACCCAAAGAGATGAAAGGATAAGAAACACATACCGCCTTCTTTCAATAATCCCGAGTAAGATCTGTCAGCGTCTCGGAATGCCACGACTCACGCGGACTCAGAATATGTGAGGAGGGGGTGAGGAACCAAAGCTGTCTCTGTCCCATTTGTCATCGTGATGACTGTCCCACTCACTGTTGTTTTCCTCATCCCGTAAAGCCGTACATGCTACGTGATGGAGGTTCGCAGTCTCATGTTTTCTGTTGACGTAATGTTGAAAGGATGGAAGTTCAGGCAATTGCTGGTACAGGGAGGGACACCTTATCCAGCAAGCATGGGGAATTAGGCTTGCAGGTTTTTGGGACTTGGACTGATTTCAGGTTCCTATACTTATCGTATGCAATACTTATGATACACATAATATTTTACATTAATTTGAAATAATATTGGGGAAATAAATAGATAAGCAAATAATATATATAATAGGACACCTGTTATGTAAAATGGGACATCGAGGTAAAGGAGACATTAGTTTTAACAAATCCTACCACGTTCATAAGGTGGAAAATCACGACCAGTGAGATCCGCTTCTCCATAGGATCTCCTGTTCCACATGCATACCGCCATCACCTAATGTAGATGCATGAGTGGGGAGAAAGGTGGGAGTGTCAGGCAGTAGGAGGGGGACAGATATGATGATCGTATTTTAGTTGCTCAAAGGAAATAAAAGCCCAAAATGCAAATTGTTTTGCACCAATAAACATAGGTGTATTCCAAACTTGAAATTACATGCCTGAAAAAGGTCTCTTACAGTGGCAAAACCTTTGCTTTGTTTTGGTGGGGTGGGGGCAGTGGAGGGGGAGGGTGATGACTGTCTTCCTGCCTGCAATATATTGTAAATTCAGCCATTCAAGCAGCTCAGTTTTCCTTAGGGATAACACCAGGTGAGGCTGTGGTCAACCAACACCTTGCCACATTACGATACTCAGGCAACTTTAAGTTACAATGTCAGTAAATACCTCATTGTGCTGGAATCCTGGGTTCAAATCCAACATATTATGTTGACCCTATTCCTTCGACAAATCTCCTAATGTCTCTGTTCCCCATTGTTTTGTCCTTCCCTCTCCTGCCCTCTTATTTCCTGCTCCCCTTGTTGTACATTCTGAATATTAGCTCTCATACGAGCCTCGACATTTAATCCAAAAAAAACAACCAAAGAACTGTAGGAATCACGTGACAAAACAAACCAAACCCACAAACACCAGTCCTTGAATTATAGTGAGGATTTATACAAGGTTTTCTGATTCACCAAAACTTTTAGAAGTAATCGAGGACGTTTACTACAACACTTTATGAAACTGTGAATGCTAAATATAAAAAAAAACATGAAATTCATTGCATTGTATTTGTGCATGATGCCAATGGTCATGAGTGCAAATAATAGTCGTGAGTGCAAAAACCACTAAACATGAAAGGTTACAGGGGGTTATACGGGGTGTTGTATCATTATACCTCAGATAGCAAAATACAATTCCAAAATAAAATGACCATCTGCACAAAATACCTTGTAAAGTTGTCAGGAAATGTGGTCTCAAGGCGCTTCCCACCTTGATCCTCTTCTCTGTCTCGTTCTAGAACAGGAGCCTCTTCACTGTCCCACTTATACTGCTGTCCTCTTGGACCACATTGGGCCTTGATCCCCTGTGCTTCCATCTCATCTTGAGTTGAAATATCATGCTCCTGAAGCAAAATCAAAATCGAATCAATCAATCACTTTTTAAATAAATTCTATATCTTAGATAGTGCTCGTAAACTTTTAGCCAAATCGCAAAGCACTTTATGACAAAAATAATAAACAGTTTATAAAAAGCAACGGTAAAAATAAAGAACATAGATGACAGAGGCTGGAGTCAGGATTTGAGGAAATGCAATCAACAACCAAAAGGTGTGCTGATGACACTACTATGTTGGCAGAAAGTAAAAAGGACTTGATAAAACTGCTGCAAACAGTGAAGAGGAAATCGAAAAGTCTGTTCTTTATTTAAACCAAATAAACTAAAAAGGACGGGTAAATCAGAAATCATATTGTTAATCTCAAGGCCGAACTCCCAAACAGGTTTCATCCTCAAAGTCTAAGTGGCACCTTGTCAAATATATGCACACCCTATTTCAAATAAAGCAGCTTTACCAAAGACAAGGCAAAACTCCCAAATGAGCTGATGCCCCAGCATCATATTTGAATCTCCTGGATTCTATGGAATCCAAAACTCTGAACATTTTTGGCATAACCTGCGATGAGGCTGAAACACAAGGTTTGTTGATATCACATTGCAGACAAGTTGATGCATCTGTTTTCTTTTTTTACTGCCTCTTCCCTCTGGTGTCCTGCCCTCTGCTCTCTCAGCCATCGAACCCGTCTCAGCACCATCAGGACACAAGCATTCTTCCAGTAACTCCCTCATGGTTAAATTCCAAAATCTCGGTTACTACCATATTCACTCTTTTGTTCCCCTTTTGTCCTATTTGTGGAACTGTCTTTTGGAGGCAGGTGGCCGGGGAAGGACTTTGCACGATGGAGGATTCCCAGTCGCGCGATTGGCTTTGGAGGCCATGTTGGAAATGTGCTTTCCCAGGAAAGATCATGGCAAATAGTGAGACCAGAAGCTTGAAAGAAAGGACTTCTTCCAAAGGATGTGTGAGAAAGTGGATGGGGTTTCCAAATGGTCCTTACGGAGGACATAGTGAGAGTGTGAGATTTGTCAGATTGAAAGACATGTTCCACGTGTTGGACCAGTTTGTGATTTTATCCAGATCTGCAGAGCAAAGAGGCTGCGGCTGCCGGTCTGAGGGATGACAAATGGCACGGCAGAGGTGGAGTCATCAGCAAAAGATATAAAGAGGATTTTCCAGAGTCAGAGAGATCATCGATGAAAACCAGAAAAAGAACAGGCCCAGAACGCTGCCTGAGGAACTCCAGCCTGGACAAGAAGAGTGGATAAGAGAACTCCATTTAGGGCCACACGTTGGCTGCGATAGGAGAGGAAGTCTGTGAGCCATGAGTGGAGATTGCCTTGGATACCATAGGAAGAGAGTTTAGTGAGCAGGGCAGGGTGCCAGACCGTGTCAAAGCACGATATGTCGAGTGATATGGCTCTGATTTCATGGTCTGGCATTGAGTACTCCATCCATTGTTGGGAGAGCAGAAGCAGCATATCCAGGTGTGTGACAAGGCCGAAATTATTACATTTTGGTGAAGAACCGGATCCGGCTACTTGATTTTTTCAGTGATTCTTCAATGTCTCTGTTCCCCAATGTTTTGTCCTTCCCTCTCCCACCCCTCTTGTCTCCTGCCCCCCTCGGTGTGCGTTGTGTGTTAGCTCTCATACAAGCCTCGACAATGTATACAAAAAACAAACAACCACAAGTCGAATGCATGTATTCACAGAAAAATTTGTCTTATCTCAAATAACAATAACAATAAAACTATTCAATGGTCTTTTGGTGAAATACATATATATTATATATATATATATATATATATATATTATATATATATATATATATATAAATTAAAAACTAAGACCCACCCACATCTCTCACATGCGAATGGAGGAATAATCAATCAGCTCTCACCTAATCGATTAAACCCAGGTGGCGAGGATTATATAAATAAATTTGACTCCTCACGTGCTCTTCTTGCCAAAGAATACTGCGATAAAGCAACCATGAACAGCTATCCAAGTAAGCCCTTTGCTGTTTCAAACCTTCCCAGAGTTCCTCCACAGCCTTTAAAGACATTCACAAATAGTACATACATGAGAATCCAAATCTACACACCCCCTCAGCTGCCAGACCAGTTTCATCGCTTATTGGGGAATCATGAGCGACAGCACAGACAGAAATTCATCAGCGACATCAGCAATGGCAACACAGCGGACAGGTTCACATTTTATATACCGTGAACACACAGGGTCCGCGTATGTCGACAGCAAAGTGCTACCTTGGTAGCCTTATAGGGTTGCTTTATGCAGCTTCTTGCTAGAAGAGCATGGGAGGAGTCGATATATTTAATGGTATATGCCAGCAAGGGTGCCTGGCATTGCCAAGCAATGCCAGATCCTACCTCACACCCCTTCCCCTCCCTCCTCCCACCACACCGCTTCCCCTCTTTCCTGCCCCCCCCCCTGCCTCCCCTGATTTGTAGAGGTTGGCCTTTGGGGCTTCCCACTCTCTGAGTACATGCACAGTGCAAAGCATGTAAGTCATCTCCACAGATGACTGTAATTACCCTCTGACACCGTCAATGAGTGGCGCTACATGATACGCATTATACATTGAGAATTTTCATCGACCTTTCAGATTTGACAACGCACCACCCGTTTTAGAGGAGGGAGACAAGTTTGAAAACTCATTCTTCAGATTGGACAGTTGAGATCCTGAGGGAGTTTTCTGGCTCTCTTGAGAATAGATACACACTTGTTGCGGGCTTTGTGGAATGATTTGAGGTTGCCTTCGGTCAGATTTCCTTCCAAGAGGAGAATGCAAGTTGTTTTAAAGCAACTGCCTAACCACAGGATTAAGAGTACCAAGAGCAGGAGAATGGGTAAGATTTATGAAGATGAGGTAGGATGAATCTGTGCATAAGAGAGTAGGTTCTGTGAAGAATTCCAAAGCTGAATTTTTATCAGCAGTAGTGGATATGAGACAATCCTGAAATCAAGAGGGGTAGCACAACGGTTAAGAATGTCGGTTATTGTGAAATGCTCGGGACCAGTTGAAATCAGGTATTCAATAGGAATGCTGATGGCTACTGTCAAAAGGTGTTGCATTGTGCATGACAATGCCTGCCCACACACACACTACCGCCCATACTGGTGGAAACCCTCCGGCAATTGAACTTTGAGGTGTGAGAGCATCCTCCATACAGTCCTGACATGGAACTTCAGACTGTTCACCTGTTGTGTCAAACTCCAAAGACGCTTTAAGAGGCCGCCACTTTGCTGTTGACCAACAAAATAAAGAAGCGGTGCCAGGTGTGCTCGGTCACTCAGCCAAAACGGTTTTTTTTTTTCTGAAAGCATAGAAAAGGCTTGTAAACCGATGGACTAAGTGTGTTGACAGGAGAGGGACTATGTAGAAAAATTGTTGCTCTTGGTACATGCTCAATTGTATTCTTGGTCCGGGGGGGGGGGCACTATAGGCTCACGGAACTCCTGCGAACTGGGCCCCCTCCATTCGCCCTTTCGCAAGCCCCCAGCACCAAAACTCAATTTTGAAGCCCGAAACAGCCACCTGAATATATGGAGTCACCAATTTTGTGCACCCTGCTCTCTTGACCGGAAAAAGGGGAAAACTCCCCCTTTGTGTCTGCGCTGTTCTGTGTTGTGTGGGGTCTAGATAGGATTATAGACATGGTATTTTTTGCTCCTGTCATTGTGACATTTTGAAGCCCACATGGTCGAACGAACCTGGGAAGTTATTCTCCAGGGATGGTCCGCATGTCCCTTACTAGCCTTTCTGGAGCCCATGCTTCGATTTTGTCGCCTTCCTTGTGAACATCTTTCGGATGGTTGCTAGTCATAGTTTGTATCTATCAGCTTCATTTGTATCTATCAGCTTCATAACCTCCGCCATCGAAGATGGATGGTTAACCTCCGCCATCGAAGATGGATGGAGGTTACTGTTTTCACCCCTGTCTGTTTGTTTGTTTGTGAACAGTATTACGGAAAAAACTCCTGGACGGATTTCGACGAAACTTGGTGGGGGGTTAGGTATGGTCAAGGATCATGCCATTAGATTTGACTTGTTCCAAAAAAAATATTTTTTTTCAAAAAATTTCGATTTTATTTGAAAAATATTTGAATTTTTTTTTTTTTGCATTTTCTACATGTTTAAGTGATTTCCAACCCCCAAAAAAAATTTGTTAGAGAAAAAAACAACAGAAATTTTGCAAATTTTTTTTCAAAAAAATTTCGATTTTTATTTTTTTGGCATTTTCTACATGAGCGTCGATCTCGTTTAGTTTATTCAATCGTGGTCAGTAGAGTCTGATCCGTTTTGACCTACAATGATAGGATCAGGTTCACTTAAGATGACCCAGCGTATTGGCGGCGAGTTTTGCACTCTACGGAGTGCGTCCCCCTCTAGTCATCTCTGTTATCTTGTACAGATTACCCAATGCTAGCTCCCTCCATTTCAAGTCACTTGCTTCAACAAGGCGCTTCTTAACTCCTGCTCAAATTTCTCGACTATATGCTTGGAGGCGGAAGGTAGTTTGTTTCATCGAATCTGACTGAATGGATAGCTGTCCTGCCCTGCTCCATTGCGTGTGACATGCTCTGATCATAATAATTTATAAATTAACTAAGGTTACAGTCGATGGGACATAACGCCAGCGCATGTAAAGACACATGCATCGGAGGCAAGCTACCGAATCTTAGCTTCACATATCAAGCAACTGCTTCACGGGCTGTTAAATGCTTAAACGCACGCTCACTCGCACTGGCGCGGGCGTGCATGAGCGGCGCGGGCCGCGCTGATGTTCGAGCGACTAGCATCACTATCATTGATGCACCGGCGAATTCCTCACATCCATCATCCCCTGTGTACGGTAGGAGCGCGACCAGTATGCACCAGACAGGGCACTCACCAAAAGTGTTAAAAAACTATGCAAATCATAAACATTAGAAAAAAATATGGCGGATCATAACGGCGCACTGATCCCGCAGCTGGCGCTCACGCCCTAACGCGACGGACCGAGCAGCTCGCCACGCCCACGACACTATTACACACACACACAGCACCAAGCCAACAACACCACACACACAACACCATCACACCACCACTACGACACCACACAGCACCGTGACCCCTCGACGTCTAAAATAGTAAAATGCGGACATGAGCATGCGTCTCGTTAAATGTAGCTTTCACTTACACAACTTGAGAATGAACGGTTGCGTCACAGTCTTTCCGCAACATTCCCCCAGCAAATATATGAATGGTGATGGTTGACTGCGTCTTCATTGTGTGATTTTTAGGAAGAGTGCTTTACAAGTTGTCTCGTCTGAGTCATCGCCACTTTTGAGTCGATGAGCAGAGAGCCAATTGACATTTCTTGCCAAGCTTGGAAAAACAACACTTCTGAATCCTTCACAATGCTGCAACAAGTCTACGGAGAAGAAACGATGTCACGTACACGTGCATTTGAATGCCACAAGAGGTTCAAAGAGGGACGGGAGGAGGTTGAAGACGATCCACGGTCTGGAAGACCTTCAACGAGCAGAACGGCAGAAACATCGAGCGTGTGAAGCAGATTGTGCGCGCAGATCGTCGACTCACGGTGCGGAATGATTGCTGAGGAACTTTCCTATCAACAAGGACACTGTCTGGAGGCATCATCACTGAAAATCTCAAAATGCGCAAGGTGTGCGCAGAGATGATCCCCAAGCTATTGTCCGAGGACCAGAAACACAAAGAGTCACTGTCTGTCAAGACATTATCGAGCGCCTCGAGGACGATCCAGACCTGCTCGTGGAGTCATTACTGGCAATGAATCGTGGATATTCCAATACGATCCCGAGACCAAACGGGGCAGATGTATCAATGAAAAGTCCAGCATCACCAAGACCAAAGAAAGCAAGGATGTTGAAGTGTCGAGTCAAGGTGAATGCTCATCGCGTTTTTTGACATCAAGCGCATCGATCCACTTTGAGTTTCTACCACAGGGTCAAACAGTGAATCAATACATGTACAAGGAGATCCTCCGCGCGCCTCATGAGATCATCCGGCCGACAAGGAGGGGATCTGCGAGAACAACGCCTGGGTGCTCCACCATGACAACGCTCCTGCTCCCAGTGGCCTGAGCATCCGACAGTTCTGGCGGAGAGGGAACGTGCCAACTCTGGAGCAACCCCCGTATTCACCAGGACTTGGCCCCTTGTGATTTTTCCTTTTCCCCAAGCCCCAAGCTCAAGGGGGTGATCAAGGGGACCCGATTTCCTGATGTGGAGGCCATCAAAAGGGTCGTGACGGCGGAACTCTGGAGGATTCCTGAAGAAGCCTTCCGGGGGTGCATCGAAGCATGGAAGAAGAGGATGGATAAGTGCGTGAGACTGGAGGGAAGCTATTTTGAAGGGGACAAGCTGTGATTTTAATATATTTTTGGGAATAAAATTTCTGTGAAGTCAGTCCTGTTACTTTATAGACGGACCTCGTGTATCTATATATTAATACTGAAGGACCAATTTTGTGCTCCTCCTAGCGGTCGCGTTCACGTTTTTCTCGGTACTGTGACCTGGACTGAAAGAAACTTCGTACCTGTAAGAGTGCATCGCACATTGTGGCAATAGTCAACTTTCAACTCTGAAGCAGAATAAACACTTTTCGTTTTACATTCGTTTACATGGCGACGTGTGACGTCACCGCTGAGAGGCGTCAGGACGTCATGACATCATCGGTATTCGCTGACGTCATTACGTCTGTCGTCGACAGACCGTTACCGCTGAGAGGTTAATTCTACTCCTCGAAAATAGTGTCTGCAATGTAAAACCCTCTTCTGCACATGCTGACTAACTCAGAATGTGAATTTGACACAAAAAATGTAACGAGAAACATTGTATCTATATATTAATACTGAAGGACCAATTTTGTGCTCCTCCTAGCTTGCGCGTCACGTTTTCTCGGTACTGTGACCTGGACCGAAAGAAACTTCGTACCTGTAAGAGTGTATCGCACATAGTGGCAATAATCAAACTTCAACTCTGAAGCAGAATAAACACTTTTTGTTGAGACGGGGCGAGGAGTGAAGCGGCGGGGGCGGGGGATGAAGAGACGGGGGCAGGGAGTGAAGAGGCGGGGGGCAAGGTAAGCAAATTTTTGGGTGGGGGTAAGCAAATTGAAAGCGGAAGACGGGGGGGGGGGAATGGGGCGGGGATGAGTGGGCGGGGGCTGGGTGAATTAGGCGGGTTGTGTGAGGGGTGGACGGGGCGGGGCCCGGGGGCAAGTGGGGCGGGGAATCAAGAGACGGGGGGGAGTGAAGAGCGGGGGCGGGGGCCGGGTAATTAATTTTTGGGCGGGGGTAAGCAAATTGAAGGCGGGGGGTGGGAGGCGGGGGGAATGGGGAAGGGATGAGTAGGTGGGGGCAAGCACACCCTGTCCAGTCCATGTCCTCGAGTGTGGGTGAGCTGGTGAGGGTTGTTGAATGAACGGAATCCGTCTGTGACGGGGGGTTTCGGCTAGTATATATATATATATATATATATATATATATATATATATATAATATATTATATATATATATATATATATATATATATACATATATAATATACATACATACAGTGGGGAGAACAAGTATTTGATACACTGCCGATTTTGCAGGTTTTCCCACTTACAAAGCACGTGAAGGCTGTAATTTTTATCATAGGTACACTTCAACTGTGAAAGACGGAATCTAAAACAAAAATCCTTAAAATCACATTGTATGATTTTTAAATAATTAATTTGCATTTATTGCATGAAATAAGTATATTGATCACCTACCAACCAGTAAGAATTCCGGCTCTCACAGACCTTTAGTTTTGTCTTTAAGAAGCCCTCCCATTCTCCACTCATTACCTGTATTAACTGCACCTGTTTGAACTTGTTATCTGCATAAAAGACAGCTGTCCACACTCAATCAATCAGACTCCAACCTCTCCACAATGGGCAAGACCAGAGAGCTGTCTAAGGACATCAGGGACAAAATTGTAGACTTGCACAAGGCTGGGATGGGCTACAGGACAATAGGCAAGCAGCTTGGTGAGAAGGCAACAACTGTTGCGGCAATTATTAGAAAATGGAAGAAGTTCAAGATAACAGTCAATCTCCCTCGGTCTGGGGCTCCATGCAAGATCTCACCTCGTGGAGCCTCAATGATCATCAGAAAGGTGAGGATCAGCCCAGAACTACACGGCAGGACCTGGTCAATGACCTGAAGAGAGCTGGGACCACAGTATCAAAGAAAACCATAAGTAACACACTACGCCGTCATGGATTAAAATCCTGCAGCGCACGCAAGGTCCCTCTGCTCAAGCCAGCGCATGTCCAGGCCCGTCTGAAGTTTGCCAATGACCATCTGATAGATCCAGAGGAGAATGGGAGAAGGTCATGTGGTCTGATGAGACCAAAATAGTGCTTTTTGTTTAAACTCCACTCGCCGTGTTTGGAGGAAGAAGAAGGATGAGTACAACCCCAAGAACACCATCCCAACCGTGAAGCATGGAGGTGGAAACATCATTCTTTGGGGATGCTTTTCTGCAAAGGGACAGGACGACTGCACCGTATTGAGGGGAGGATGGATGGGGCCATGTATCGCGAGATCTTCGCCAACAAACCTCCTTCCCTCAACAAGAGCATTGAAGATGGGGCGTGGCTGGTCTTCCAGCATGACAACGACCCGAAACACACAGCCAGGGCAACTAAGGAGTGGCTCCGTAAGAAGCATCTCAAGGTCCTGGAGTGGCCTAGCCAGTCTCCAGACCTGAACCCATTAGAAAACTTTGGAGGGAGCTGAAAGTCTGTGTTGCCACGACAGCCCCGAAACCTGAAGGATCTGGAGAAGATCTGTATGGAGGAGTGGGCCAAAATCCCTCTCTCTAGTCTGTGCAAACCTGGTTAAGAACTACAGGAAACGTCTGATCTCTGTAATTGCAAACAAAGGTTTCTGTACCAAATATTAAGTTCTGTTTTTCTGATGTATCAAATACTTATTTCATGCAATAAATGCAAATTAATTATTTTAAATCATACAATGTGATTTTCAGGATTTTTGTTATAGATTCCGTCTTTCACAGTTGAAGTGTACCTATGATAAAATTACAGACCTCTCGGTGCTTTGTAAGTGGGAAACCTGCAAAATCGGCAGTGTATCAAATACTTGTTCTCCCCACTGTATATACATACATATATATACATACATACATACGTACGTACACACAACAGGAAGAAGAAACACGAGATATAAAGGTTGTCGGCAACATCATCATGGAGGATGTTGATCGCTTCGGCTGTAACATCATGCCCCAGGCACTCTTGGCAGGCCAGGGCAGCCAGCTGGACACGTTTCTGCACGTGCTATTGCTCTGCATGATCCTCTCCATCAAATCTTGCCCAGGGGTTGCCACGTCCACAATGCCAATTTCCACGTCAGCCTTCTTCATGCTATGGGTTTTCTTGTACAGTCCATCAATGCGCACAAGCATGGGTTCAATTTTGCCATCCCTCCTCGGACAAACAATGCCATAAATTTGTTCTATTAAGTTGAGGTGGGCCATCTTCATCATTACAATGTCTATTGTGTTGAAACAACCAGCAAAAACGATTTATTATTTTTGACACTTGGGTATAAGCCTGGCGACATCTATATCTAAATGCATGTTTTTTACACATGCTATGGGGAGTACTGAGGCAGTTCCAGTGCGTCTGCGGCTGTTCATGCAGGTCAGAGCAACAGTTCCACCACACAAGCAATAACGTTACTGTGCAGTCAGAAGTCCAGCATCGCCAATTTTTTTTTTAACAATTGAAGTGCTGGCCTCATCTCACCCCTGCTGAATGAGCGTGTTTTTTGCTGCCTCATCAATTTCCAAGACATGATGTGCCTTTTGTGCTCCTGCACAGAATTGGTCCTTCATCTGGTTGTACTTTTCAATGGAACCAAGGATCAGTCAGAATTCCTCCTCAAAAATCTCACCATCTTGTCGTGCGGTAGATACATGGTCTCCAGCGGCAGCGACACATGGTCTAAGAAAGCTCCAGCGGCTTGGCAAAGGTTGTAGTGCCAGCTGCATTTTCATCGGGCTTTGTCACGCTGTGGGTTTGTTCTCCGTTGACAATCAAAATAGCGTTAGTTTCTTTAGCTACTGAAGGTGTCTGCAATAGTACAGAGGGTCATGCCCTCAATTTCAAATCCTACACATTTTCTGTCCTGCTGCCAATTACAGCCAGTCCACGCAAAGGTCTGTCCTCTGTGTCTGTGTCTGTGTCTGTGTCTGTGTCTGTGTCTGTGTCTGTCTCTCTCTCCATCGTGGCATAAGCCCAGGGGTTGGCATCCCAAATAAAAAGAAGTTTTCAAATTTGGTCAAAAATGCAGTCTTCAGAGCCACAATGCATGAAACCCCTATTTCACTTATTAAATAAGAAGACGAAGACACACACACACACACACACACACACACACACACACGTAATGCAATAAATGTTTACTGATGTTCACAACATTTTACATACTGTATTCTGTTTCCTCACAGATCACACATTTTTACCACTTTCTTCCTGAAAGTCTGAACCTCGAACCTCTCGAACCTCTCGAACTTCTCTCTCATGCCAACATGCTTATCTGCTCGACCATCTCCGACCACACTGTCATGTCAGAGGTCCAGCTAGTGCAAACCCTCTGAGCTGGAGGTCTAAGACCTCCACGAATGACAAAACGATCTCCAAATTCACACTGCGTTCAACAATTTGTAATAACTTGTGCTGCGTTCAATTAATAATTTACAATCCTCCCCAAGGACTATTCAAATAAAACCAAGACTGGCAGGTGCTCGCGTGGGATGGCAGAAGGCGGACAACTGTTTCTTCTAAATAATGACTTGTCTAAAATTAATGCAGGGGATAAGAAAAGACAAGACACTATCAATAGCAGCCTGGTGTTGGCTCAGTGGTTAGGGTGGCGGCTTGGGATCCTCAGGTCCGAAGTTCAAGCCCCGTCGGCCGCTGAATTAATACACCAGGGGGTTTACTCAGCCTGTAATCCTTCCGAGGTCGGCGAAATGAGTACCAGCTCCAGTGTGTGTACTGGTAGAGGGGCACTGCATCAGCACACAGTCGCGCTTCAAGAAATGATAGCTACCCCGGCAGCTAAGCTGCCATACGACCACCACACACTATCAATAAAATGGAACATATCTGGCAGTTGACAAACACGCATGGGGCAGAACGGAGCATACCAACTTGTACACACAAGTGGAACTAAACCCAACTAATGGTGCCGAAATACCAGAATTACACCGCTGCCTGTTTGGTCTTGCACCCTTTGCCCTCCCTCTCTTGGCTCCGCCCCACCCAGGTCTCAGCAGGGTGCACACAGTCTGTCAGTAACCCTCTTCTTGTTAAACTTCCAAAATCCAGGGTCGCTGCTCACCTCCACTCATTTGTTCCTATTCTCAAACTCATGATGTCTTCCACCTGTCTGTCTTCTACCCCAAATGATCCCATTCTCAAACACTCTTTTTTCCAGGTTATTGTGATTTTTTTTGTCCCCTCCCCCTCACCTCTGTTCGTTTATTAGTTGTTGGTTGGTTTATTCCTTTTCTGTTCGTTTATTAGTTGTTGGTTGGTTTATTCCTTTTCTGATTTATCCCCACTTTCCTGTCATCTTCTTCTTGTGTTTCATTAAGCTTGTGTGGAACTTGTTCACCACGATGTGTGCTTCTCCCTCTCCCCTCAATCTTACTCTGACTCTCACTTTGACTCTGCTGTTTCCCCTTTCAATTTTGTTCTCGCTCTTCCATGAGTCTCGGTCATGTATACAAAAAAAAGGAAAAAGGGGCAGGTGGGGACTTCAGCAGGCACTATTTGGTCTTGGCGCACCATGATGGTGTCGTCATGCAGGACGGTATCGCACAGGATGGTGACGAGGAGATGCCTTTGTAGTTTCTCAAACCATCCGTATCGGAAACCAAACGGCGAGAGAGCTCATATGCGATCTCAAACCATTCTGTTCTCCTTGGTCTCATCTCTCATGATGCGCATGTGTGGACGCGGCTTTTCCCCCTTCGGACCCACCTTCCAGCACGTATCCTGCAATTGGCCGCTGACTGCCAGTGGGCAGCTCCTGATTTTGGGCCATTCTGCCCCTCTCCGGGACTGCACAACTCCTTCCTCTGCCCTAGCCTCCAGTCCTTGGCCAAGCGGCCCATGAAGTTTCCATTTAAAGTGCGGATCACTTTCCATGTGCCTTTGTGCCCACAAGTCCTCCACCTGGCCTTAACTGGACAGAAGGTCTGATGCAGTACTTCTTTCCATATTCTTCTCTAACATCATAATCACCGCTTTCGTTGGTGCGCACATAACATACCACTTGCCACTGACAGATCCCTAATACAGATGTAACTCTAACCTACTCAAGCACATGGACCAGGCTATTCTTAGTGCATTCTAACCAAGGATCCTCACCCCACCCCCCATCCATTTTCCATGTAATAATACTCTCGGATGTTTATTTGGCCCCATAGCTTAATCTTCTTTTGTCAACACTTCAAGGACACTAACTTAAAAAAATGTGAGCAGATGGGACATCCGGCTTAACGTTCACGCGAAAGTACCATCTTCACACATGCACACGCACACACACCTTACTTGGGGTACAAAATTAGATATTGAGAAGCAAAAACCAAATTTGCCATTTCCTGGACTACTGTGAGAATCTCATTCCGAATCCCTCCTGAATGACCCGCATAACTCAAAGTCAAGCCTTTGTATCGAAATCTTTATATTGTTGCTTGAAGGCAGTCGATGATACGATAACCAATCCTCCCCAAACAATCCTGCCACAATTTTCACAACAAAACACAGTGCAAAAATTCACCATTTTAACAAATGTAAATGCAATGATGCAGGCCACGTGCAGTTTTGCTGTATTTGCTTGAACTCCAAGATGGCGGATCGCAAATATCGTGACATCACATGCACACTTATTGATGGGGGAGTTATAAAACATGATTAAAACAACATCTCGTTTGCGATTTAGACTAGTAGATTAGGGATGGGTGGCACAGGTGGTGGTGGTCACAAGATTTCGTTTTCCTTCACGGTTCGGAGATCTGCAGTTGTGATTTCGTTCCTTTTTCGCGTGCCATTTTTTCTGAATGAGGCGTTGATTCCTGAGTGGCTTTTATGGGGTTGTCATTGAAGATAGTCACGCGGAGACACCGAATATGTCGTCACAGCATT
>CM068955.1:177401650-177423047 GCA_035128595.1 Eptatretus atami | reverse complement strand
ACCACCACCACAAGAGAGAGATGCCATGATCCTCTCCATCAAATTGCCCAGGGGTTGCCACGTCCACAATGCCAATTTCCACGTCAGCCTTCTCATGCTATGGTTTTCTTGTACAGTCCATCAATGCGCACAAGCATGGGTTCAATTTTGCCATCCCTCCTCGGACAAACAATGCCATAAATTTGTTCTATTAAGTTGAGGTGGGCATCTTCATCATTACAATGTCTATTGTGTTGAAAACAACCAGCAAAAACGATTTATTATTTTTGACACTTGGGTATAAGCCTGGCGACATCTATATCTAAATGCATGTTTTTACACATGCTATGGGGAGTACTGAGGCAGTTCCAGTGCGTCTGCGGCTTGTCTGCAGGTCAGAGCAACAGTTCCACCACACAAGCAATAACGTTACTGTGCAGTCAGAAGTCCAGCATCGCAATTTTTTTTTTAACAATTGAAGTGCTGGCCTCATCTCACCCCTGCTGAATGAGCGTGTTTTTTGCTGCCTCATCAATTTCCAAGACATGATGTGCCTTTTGTGCTCCTGCACAGAATTGGTCCTTCATCTGGTTGTACTTTTCAATGGAACCAAGGATCAGTCAGAATTCCCTCTTCAAAATCTCACCATCTTGTCGTGCGGTAGATACATGGTCTCCAGCGGCAGCGACACATGGTCTAAGAAAGCTCCAGCGGCTTGGCAAGGTTGTAGTGCCAGCTGCATTTTCATCGGGCTTTGTCACGCTGTGGGTTTGTTCTCCCGTTGACAATCAAAATAGCGTTAGTTTCTTTAGCTACTGAAGGTGTCTGCAATAGTACAGAGGGTCATGCCCTCAATTTCAAATCCTACACATTTTCTGTCCTGCTGCCAATTACAGCCAGTCCACGCAAAGGTCTGTCTCTGTGTCTGTGTCTGTGTCTGTGTCTGTGTCTTGTCTGTGTTGTCTCTCTCTCCATCGTGGCATAAGCCCAGGGGTTGGCATCCCAAAAAAGAAGTTTTCAAATTGGTCAAAAATGCAGTCTTCAGAGCCACATGCATGAAACCCTATTTCACTTATTAAATAAGAAGACGAAGACAACACACACACACACACACACACACACCACACACACACACACAGTAATGCAATAAATGTTTACTGATTCACAACATTTTACATACTGTATTCTGTTTCCTCACAGATCACACATTTTTACCACTTTCTTCCTGAAAGTCTGAACCTCGAACCTCTCGAACCTCTCGAACTTCTCTCTCATGCCACATGCTTATCTGCTCGACCATCTCCGACCACACTGTCATGTCAGAGGTCCAGCTAGTGCAAACCCTCTGAGCTGGAGGTCTAAGACCTCCACGAATGACAAAACGATCTCCAAATTCACACTGCGTTCAACAATTTGTAATAACTTGTGCTGCGTTCAATTAATAATTTACAATCCTCCCCAAGGACTATTCAAATAAAACCAAGACTGGCAGGTGCTCGCGTGGGATGGCAGAAGGCGGACAACTGTTTCTTCTAAATAATGACTTGTCTAAATTAATGCAGGGGATAAGAAAAGACAAGACACTATCAATAGCAGCCTGGTGTTGGCTCAGTGGTTAGGGTGGCGGCTTGGGATCCTCAGGTCCGAATTCAAGCCCCGTCGGCGCTGAATTAATACACCAGGGGGTTTACTCAGCCTGTAATCCTTCCGAGGTCGGCGAAATGAGTACCAGCTCCAGTGTGTGTACTGGTAGAGGGGCACTGCATCAGCGACACAGTCGCGCTTCAAGAAATGATAGCTACCCCGGCAGCTAAGCTGCCATAGACCCACCACACACTATCAATAAATGGAACAATCTGGCAGTTGACAAACACGCATGGGGCAGAACGGAGCATACCACTTGTACACACAAGTGGAACTAAACCCAACTAATGGTGCCGAAATACCAGAATTACACCGCTGCCTGTTTGGTCTTGCACCCTTTGCCCTCCCCTCTTGGCTCCGCCCACCCAGGTCTCAGCAGGGTGCACACAGTCTGTCAGTAACCCTCTTCTTGTTAAACTTCCAAAATCCAGGGTCGCTGCTCACCTCCACTCATTTGTTCCTATTCTCAAACTCATATGTCTTCCACCTGTCTGTCTTCTACCCCAAATGATCCCATTCTCAAACACTCTTTTTTCCAGGTTATTGTGATTTTTTTTGTCCCCTCCCCTCACCTCTGTTCGTTATTAGTTGTTGTTGGTTTATTCCTTTTCTGTTCGTTTATTAGTTGTTGTTGGTTTATTCCTTTTCTGATTTATCCCCACTTTCCTGTCATCTTCTTCTTGTGTTTCATTAAGCTTGTGTGGAACTTGTTCACCACGATGTGTGCTTCTCCCTCTCCCTCAATCTTACTCTGACTCTCACTTTGACTCTGCTGTTTCCCCTTTCAATTTTGTTCTCGCTCTTCCATGAGTCTCGGTCATGTATAAAAAAAAAGGAAAAAGGGGCAGGTGGGGGACTTCAGCAGGCACTATTTGGTCTTGGCGCACCATGATGGTGTCGTCATGCAGGACGGTATCGCACAGGATGGTGACGAGGAGATGCCTTTGTAGTTCTCAAACCATCCGTATCGGAAACCAAACGGCGAGAGAGCTCATATGCGATCTCAAACCATTCTGTTCTCCTTGGTCTCATCTCTCATGATGCGCATGTGTGGACGCGGCTTTTCCCCTTCGGACCCACCTTCCAGCACGTATCCTGCAATTGGCCGCTGACTGCCAGTGGGCAGCTCCTGATTTTGGGCCATTCTGCCCCTCTCCGGGACTGCACAACTCCTTCTCTGCCCTAGCCTCCAGTCCTTGGCCAAGCGGCCCATGAAGTTTCCATTTAAAGTGCGGATCACTTTCCATGTGCCTTTGTGCCCACAAGTCCTCCACCTGGCCTTAACTGGACAGAAGGTCTGATGCAGTACTTCTTTCCATATTCTTCTCTAACATCATAATCACCGCTTTCGTTGGTGCGCACATAACATACCACTTGCCACTGACAGATCCCTAATACAGATGTACTCTAACCTACTCAAGCACATGGACCAGGCTATTCTTAGTGCATTCTACCAAGGATCCTCACCCCACCCCCCATCCATTTTCCATGTAATAATACTCTCGGTGTTTATTTGGCCCCATAGCTTAATCTTCTTTTGTCAACACTTCAAGGACACTAACTTAAAAAAATGTGAGCAGATGGGACATCCGGCTTAACGTTTCACGCGAAAGTACCATCTTCACACATGCACACGCACACACACCTTACTTGGGTACAAAATTAGATATTGAGAAGCAAAACCAAATTTGCCATTTCCTGGACTACTGTGAGAATCTCATTCCGAATCCTCCTGAATGACCCGCATAACTCAAAGTCAAGCCTTTGTATCGAAATCTTTATATTGTTGCTTGAAGGCAGTCGATGATACGATAACCAATCTCTCCCAAACAATCCTGCCACAATTTTCACAACAAAACACAGTGCAAAAATTCACCATTTTAACAAATGTAAATGCAATGATGCAGGCCACGTGCAGTTTTGCTGTATTTGCTTGAACTCCAAGATGGCGGATCGCAAATATCGTGACATCACATGCACACTTTATTGATGGGGAGTTATAAAACATGATTAAAACAACATCTCGTTTCGATTTAGACTAGTAGATTAGGGATGGGTGGCACAGGTGGTGGTGGTCACAATTTCGTTTTCCTTCACGGTTCGGAGATCTGCAGTGTGATTTCGTTCCTTTTTCGCGTGCCATTTTTTCTGAATGAGGCGTTGATTCCTGAGTGGCTTTTATGGGGTTGTCATTGAAGATAGTCACGCGGAGACACCGAATATGTCGTCACAGCATTTTTTGAAAATATAGTACAAGAACAGGCGATAATAAGCGAGTAGATACATTTTCGCTCGCGAGCTAAAAAGGATAGTGATCCAGGGTCATGCATATACTAAGTACAATATAGCTGAATTCCGTGGACCGTTGATGCTTCGTTCTAGGAGGAGATAATAAACACTTAGCTCCATGATAGTATAGATAAACCTGTCGTCACTGGTCTGTTCTGTGGTAGGCACGTGATAGCACTAGACCAATCATGTTTGGTGATGTACCTCGGGCTGCATAGCGAATACTCGCGGCCACAGCTTCACTTTTTAACCCCGTAATTTTTGCTCATTCGCTCGGATAGCGAGCGAAAAGTATGGCGATCCAGAGTCATGTATACCAAGTACAATATAGCTGAGTTTCGTGGACCGCTGATGCTTCGTTTGGAGGAGATAATAAACACTTGGCTCCATGATGGCATAGATTCAGGTGGTTCATTATTGGGATTCTCACTTACCATTGCAGCGAGGATCAGGGCATCACTAGCTTTTTAGAAGTATGGTTCGAATTCTAAACTGAGGCTGGAGGTTGAGGCTGCGCTGTAGCCGACAAGTTGGCCGAAATAACTGCGTAGCGGACAATGTGTGGCACACAAGTGCAAGTCGGGTTCACAGAATTTGCAGGTAGTTGGATATATTTTCCTCTTTATCATTGTCAAAGTTC
The DNA here is from genome assembly GCA_035128595.1 of Eptatretus atami. Classification (NCBI taxonomy): domain Eukaryota; kingdom Metazoa; phylum Chordata; class Myxini; order Myxiniformes; family Myxinidae; genus Eptatretus; species Eptatretus atami. The sequence continues at coordinate 177,418,495 of CM068955.1, read as the reverse complement.
TCAATAATTATTTTATCCTTTCATGCCGCTCACAAAGATTTTTCTGAAAATTGATGAGAAAAATCGGATTTGATTGATCAGGGTCGGGAGCCATACATGAGTCAATAAAGAGCCGGAATGCCTGTGGATCATACGTGAAGACCTATCTCCAAAGGACCATCAGTTAATCGGCCATTCTGTTTTGCTGTTCTGTTTTAGATGGTGATAACTGATTTATGGGCATTCACCATATTTTTTCAAGGGGGCCACACCATCCTCCACCAACCTTGCGAAGGTGGATTGCAAATCGCTCAACCCACCGTCCATATATGCCTTCATTGCACGTTTAGCCATTAGAATATCCGCTGTTTTTGCATATTCAGAGAGGTCTTACATATCTGTCTTTTTTGTATATCTAGAGAATTCTTGTTTATCACTGCCGGAACAGCAGTCGGAGTCGTCATAGCTGCTGCAATCGGGTCCATAAATACTACAAATTCTCTTCATTGGACTTCTAGAACAACAGAGATCGAAAACTCGTTGTCTAAAAGCCGTCCAGTATCATCATGGGAAGATACTTTCAATTCAGAAATTGTACCACAACACAGCTGTCGGTATTCAAGGTGGGGAAAGCTCACAGTGTTGACTTCTCCAAAGGAATGACCCCTCCACATTAATGACCCTGAGGAGAATGGTGAGCCCCCGTCGAAGACATTGTAAGCAGTGCTTATCTGACCAAGATGCAAGCGAAGTGTTTTGGTGAGGGTAAAGTTTACAGGTCGGTCTCCTGTATATTTGCCCTCAGTCAATCAACCGTCATCCTCGGGGTCATCGAAGCCAAGCAGATTCAGCAAGCCAGCTGTAAACTTCAAATTGTACGGATCCTTCAACATCAGTGGGATGAGCCCATTTGCCGTATTTTCAATGAGATTGACATCTGGTGGACCACTGAGGGAATCCCCAACCAGCTATACAGCCAAGGCATGCGTGCCTTCCAGCAGTGGGATGAGGTCAAAAAGTACTTTGCAGGGATGGTGGGGGGGGGGGGGGGAGGGATCACCATCCCCAGGCCACAATGGTGGGAAAATGCTTTAACATTGGAGATGTAACCCTTGGAGAGTATCTGACCACCAAGTACGCACTGTGGCTGGACCTGCGCTCAACTGATGATGATGGGTTGCATGGCAGCGGGGGGAGTTACCATCCGCATCCAAAGACGAAAGAGGATGAGGGTACACTGAACCTGTCTCTAATCATGGATGCCCAGCTCAACATAGAAAATGGCCACTTCACGAAGGCTATCTACGCCACCTGATGACATTTGCCGCAGTATGCAGCTTCCACGTGACCAGCACTCTGTCCTCATATGTGGCCAGACCTGCTGTGGTGAAACGGTATTTACACGAGACCGTCTAGAAATGCCTCCCGAGTGTGGTGGCTACCGTGGTGTGTATTTCGTCACACAGTCATTCTGTGCCCCACATTCTGTGGTAACAAAACACATCAAGAATGGGCTTGGACCTGGAGTGACCCTGAGGTTTATGGAGCCAACCAGGGCAAGCTGCTCCATGACCGTTTGCGAGCACTCCAGCTGCTCCATGACTCATCTTTGCTGGGGAGCCAATGTATATATTATTGATGACTGCACTGCTTCAAAAACATTCACAAAAACAAAGACATGCTTACTATGTTAGCATGCTCAGGCTGCCACTATGGGCAGTCTGTATGGGTGCTCACACGAAAGTACACATCAGTCCTCAAGGAGTTCCGGGATCAGACGTGATGGGTTACATTGTTCCACTGCAAAGACTGTGACTTGTTTGAAGAATGACTCTGTGATAATGACGTAATTCAACTCAAGAAGAGCAAGCCAAAGGTGCGCCAACACTGGCAGAAAAGAAGCATGCTAAACTCCAACTGAAGACTGATCAGCCTATTGCTTATAATGTACTGTAGCATTGCTTATATTGTGCTTGGGGATTGTTCTTAGTAGAGTCGGCAAACATGTTGGAGGGCACAATGTTGTGTTGTCATTTCATAATCGGTCTTCAGCTCATTATTTTTGGTGTGCTGGTGGGGAGAATTAATATGTTAAGGGGCTGTCACACCTTGACGTTTTAGCCAGCGTATGGCAAGGTCTCAAAATGTATGTAAAACGCTGGCGTACGCTGAACTATTGATGTTTTTTTTAAAGTTTTGGGCGTATAATAACGTGTTGGACGTATGCATAACGTATTAGTAGCGTACACAGAACGTTTAATCACATATAGATAACTTATACCAACGAATGCTGAGCGTGTTGTCGGCGTTCACAACCTATGCCCAACGATAGTCTAACTTATGCATAGCGCGGCAGCGTATAGCCGACGATCTCGTGGCGTATGCTATCATAGGCTGCGGCTCGACGATTCAAATCATAACGGCACTAGGCATCAACGTGTGAAGCCGCTGTCACACCCTTGACGTTTTAGCCAGCGTATGCCGACGTATGAAAAATTTGCTGAACCAAGCTGGCACACGTCGAATACGTTATGGGTAAGTTTTGTATACGTTAAGAGCACGCTGGCATACGTCGTAGTATGCTGGCATACGTCGTAGTACGCTGGCATACGTCATTGTACGCCGAGTACGTCGAGAAATTTTCAACATGTTGAAAATTTCTCGACGTACTCGACGTATGACACACATTCCGCATACGCTGGCATAAGTTGTAGGCACGCTACGCGATCGTTGACACACGTCGACATACGTTACTTGTACGTACTCATAAGTCGAAACACGTCAAGGTAATGGTTAGCATCAGTGTTCCAGACTCCCTGGTTTTATTTTTATTTTTTCTTCGGTATGACGGTTATGATTTAAATCGTTGAGCGGCAGCCTCTTAATTATATGATATTATAACCGCACTAGAAATCGAAGTGTCAACATGACCGTCATACCGAAGAAAATTAAAAAAAAAAAAAAAAAAAAACCAGGGAGTCTGGAAAACTGACGCTAACCATTACCTTGACGTGTTTCGACTTATGAGTACCTTACAAGTAACGTTGTTCGACGTGTGTCAACGATCGCGTAACGTGCCTACAACACGTTACTCATAGGTTAGAAATAAGTTTCGGGTATGCTAAACATTACCTCAACGTGTTTCACTTATGATTAACTTACAATTAACGTGTGTCGACGTGTGTCAACGATCGCGTAACGTGCCTACAACTTATGCCAGCGTTATGCGGACGTGTGAGTCATACGCTGGCATACGTCGGGAAATTTCAAGCATGGAAAATTTGTCTAACAGCTCGGTGAACTACGACGTATGCCAGCGTACTACGACGTATTTCCAGCGTGCTCTTAACTTATACAAACTTACCCATAACGTATTCAACGTGTGCCAGCGTTTTAGCCCAATTTTGCATACGTCAGGCATAGTTGGCTAAATCGTCAAGGTGTGACAGGGCCTTTAGACTGAGGCGCCAGGCTCATAAGCCAGAAGATGGACTGCGATAAACTCATTGACCACATAATGGATGACGACAATGCGTTGGCTTCAACCGCACTCAGTCCGGCACAAATTTCGGTGGGGCCCACTAGCTCCAAAGGAGCTACAGCTACGTCTCCAATGTCAACCGCAGCGGGAACACAAACACAAACCAGGTGGAGGAGAAATGCACCAGGTTGGCTGCTATAGCCTCTGGAGGGGGGGGGGGCAGGCCTTGAAGTGCATGGGGCACTCCCTGTCAGCTGACCAGATTGAAACGAAGCCTGAAGAAGATATGCCCGTAATGGGGTCCGAGTGGGGGGCGCATTCAAAGTGCCTCAGGACCACGGCGCTCCAGGCATATGCAACAGCAGCAGGCATGACGCTACTCATCCCACCAGAAAACCAGCCAAATCTAATTGCGGACCTTGAAGAAGATCCCGTTGTGGAACACGCCCTTAGCATTGTACTTGCGAGCAATACCACCGCTACGGCATATACCTTGCTCGCTCACCGTTACCTTAACAATCCTGAAGCATTGTCAATTTAAAAGAATGACAGATGCCAGTATGGAGTACAGTGCAGAGTATGGGAACGGAGCAACTGGTGGCAGCAGTCACTGTTAGCTGTGCCAGCACCAACTGCAGAGCAAGTCGTTCCGACGACACCGACAAGGGTGACTGCGGTTGTTCCAACAGCACCGAGTTAGGTGCTATCAAAATATCCTAAAAAGGTTGCGGCTGGGCAGAAGGCAGCTGCAGCCCACAAGGCAAACAAGAAGCAATTCATCACCGAGCTCCAGGAAAGCTAAAAGACGTTTATCATAAAATAAATAAAATAAAAAAGGCAGGCATGGCGGGTGCGGTATCCGACAGCAACCACTGTTCAGTCAGAACAACAGTTCCAGCGGCTCCGAATCCGAAGATGGGGCTCGAAGAGCTGGTGGAACCTGTACACCTTATATTTTGATTGGTGGCTTGGCTATTCTGGCTCCAGTGTACTATAGTGCATGATCTTATTGCAAGGAGGGTTGGAACGAACCAAAGGTGCAAAGCAGGGATAAACAATTGAACAAACCAGATCCCCACTACATGCATTGATAACTTTGTTGCACAGCCCAACGATCTTGTTGCTCAGCAAACAATCTGTAGGACATCGACTCCAATCACTGAAGGTAAAATACTGGGCAATGTAGCCAACTATGCCACAGTCGTTAGGGGTCTGGTCATTGGGTACGCCTGCTTAGGCAAAATTATCTTCAAGGGCACGCCCCACAACATCGGCCTTGTGGTTCTCAATGGCAGGGCGGGAAAGGTCATAAGAGACGTGCTAATCAAGCAGTGGATCCTCCTGGCTGACAAAGTGAAGTAGTCAATCCATGGGACATGAGCTCTTTGGGCAAACAGCTCTGGCCACGACTGAGATGATGGTTAGCGGTGCTGTATTAAATGCTTTGACATTCACGAGGTCCAGCTCCGGGTTCTCCAAGCTCAACTCTGCTCATGCTGATGCAGAACACATATGCCATGATAAGGTGAAAGAAGAACTACAGGCCACAAAAGCTGAATGGTCCTGAAAGAGAACGGAATGCCTTGATTGGATCAGCAACGATCTCTGCAGACAAGCACATGCTGTGCACACATTCCAAAATGCAGATGCCGCAGGCTGCAACTGCAAGTACTACCACGTCATGAGAACCCAGCTTGAACCCTTTGGACCAGAGCCTACTCTTTCCGACATATATGGACCATAAGATGGCCAAAAAGATCGCCAAAACAATGATGATAAACAAAAAGACGTTTATCATCTTCGGAATGAGCACCACAATATTCTCATCGCCGACAAACTCAAAACCCACACTCGCAGTCAGTTGGTTGCTTTTCTTTAGGAGCTGCTTCTTTGGAGTATATTTTCAGCCTGTTGGAGGGCTGGAACTGCTCTAGTATTCCACCGCACATCGTGCATCAGTGAGTCAGAAGGTAATGACATACGGTGCTAGATGCAACTCTGCGCCTACTATGCGGTGCTAGATACTATGCTAAGGGTGGTTTCCAGGGTGTTACTAGACTTCACAGCAAGCTGCCCAAGGGGGCAGCCTCAAAGGAGAGAGTATGAAAATGGGTCATAGCACAGGATGTGGGGCATTACACGCAGGACAAACCACACCAAACTATTTATGCCCACTTCCCAGAAAACAATTGGTTCACGAAAAAACTAAGTGACCACTATATTCGTTATTGTTGTCTGTCTGTCTGTCTGTCTGTTGGGTAGTCGATCTAGTCGAAAAAAATATTTTTTTTTCAAAAAAAAAAATTCTTCAGATTTGTTCTACCCTTATTATCAGTATTTAAAAAGGCGATTTCGATGAAACTTGGTTGTTAGGTTCATACCATGACCTAGTTGTGTGCAAATGAGAACCGTTGCTATGGACATGCTATGCTATGGAGAACCGAGAACCGTTGCTATGCCGAGCAACGGGACTTTGAAATTTTTGAAAAATCATAAAAAAATTATTTTTTCGAAAATCAAAAATCGGGCCACGAGCGACTGTGGGCAGTACATTCCAGCCATACTGTCAAAAATTTACAGCCAGATCCTATGAAAACTGTCGGAGAAGATAGACTTTGAATGAAACCCCTGGTCAAAAACAATTAAAAAACGAAGTTCGTTATATCTCAGAGACCGAGTCAGATATACATAAAACTGGTATGGTAGGTTCATGGTATGTCCTAGTTATGTGTGAGAAAACCGTTGCTATGGACCCCTCCGTTGCTAGCAACGGCCGAAAAACTCTAAATGTGGGGGTATTTTAACGAAAAAACAATCTGGAGCATTAACCCTTGAAGCTAGAATCATGAATTTTCTTGTGCTTAATCCTCAGGTCATTCCCATCGAACGGCCATCGCGTCAGGTTCTATTGGGTAGTCACTACCCATGTCCGCCTACCGGCTTGTCTGTATGTCTGTCCGAGCATAGCTCCGTGGGTTTTGATCCGATCCTGATATAATATGGTGGGAGGTTTATATCATGATCTAGTTGTGTTTTCCTGAGAATGGGCGTGGTGTGCCCATTATGGGCGGAGCCACGCCCAAAAAACATGCTTTTAAGGGTAGCGATTTCAATTTGCATCTTCTCCTAGGGGTTTGTCGAATCTGACAGGGGTTTCGGTATTTGGTTAGCCCAATGGCACCTGCGTAGCCCACGGAGCTCGATTTTCATTTTCGTCCCAAGGTCAGTCACAAGTACACGAACTTAGAAAATTGCGAATTTTGACATAAAAAATTATCTTCTCCGAGGGGTTTGTCGAATCTGGCTGGGTTTCGTATTTGGTTAGCCCAATGGCACCTGCATAGCCCCACGGAGCTCGGTTTTTTTTTCGTCCCAAGGTCAAGGTCACGAACTTAGAAAATTGCGAATTGTGTTGTTAGGGGTCGCCGATTTAAATTTGCATCTTCTCCTAGGGTTTGTCGAATCTGGCAGGGGTTTCGGTATTTGGTTAGCCCAATGGCACCTGCATAGCCCCACGGAGCTCGATTTTTCATTTTCGTCCCAAGGTCAAGGTCACAAGGTCACGAACTTAGAAAATTGTGAATTTTGACGTAAAAAATTATCTTCTCCGAGGAGTTTGTCGAATCTGGCTGGGGTTTCGGTATTTGGTTAGCCCAATGGCACCTGCATAGCCCCACGGAGCTCGATTTTTCATTTTCGTCCCAAGGTCAAGGTCACGAACTTAGAAAATTGCGAATTGTGTTTTTAGGGGGTAGCCGATTTCAATTTCCATCTTCTCCTAGGGGTTTGTCGAATCTGGCAGGGTTTCGGTATTTCGTTAGCCCAATGGCACCTGCATAGCCCCACGGAGCTCGATTTTTCATTTTCGTCCCAATGTCAAGGTCACAAGGTCAACAAACTTAGAAAATTGGGAATTTGACGTAAAAATCCATTCTCTCCGAGGGGTTGGTCGAATCTGGCAGGGGTTCGGTATTTGGTTAGCCAATGGCACCTGCGTAGCCCCACGGAGCTCAATTTTTCATTTTCGTCCCAAGGTCAAGGTCACAAGGTCACGAACTTTGAAAATTGCGAATTTTGACATAAAAATCATACGACCGTCCAAACTTTGAGAGCTAGGATGACAATATTTTTTATGCATATAATCTTGAGGTCATTCCCCACCTAAAGTCTTGAAACCATTTTGCTCTATCTCGAACACCTTGCCCGTGGCGCCCCCTTCAAGTTTGTTTTTACGCTGATGTCATCAAAGCATGGATAATCCGAGGAGTGCGAAATGCCATATAGCCTATATGACGTTATATTGGTCCTGGAATGTTCCGGAGGAAGTTTTGCACCAAAGGTCATAATCCTTGACATTTGACCTTTAAAGTTCACAAAGGTCAAATTTTCAAAGTTGTGGGAATCAAACCGGTTTTCGACCTTCTTCGATGAACTAACTCCAATAAGCTATAGCACGTATCCTGTTTCCTTATTTTATTGTTACAACATTGTTTTGTGACCTTTTAAGGTTATGCAAAGGTCAAATTTTGAAAGTTGTTGAATGAAACCGGGTTTTCGACATTTTGCAGCTAATAACCTGTCACTCGTACCACTCATGTTGATCATATTATAACTTGGTCAAACATTATCACATTGTCTCATCCTTGACTTCTGAAACAATCTACATCGTCAAAATCTACAGCTCATGAACCATCGTCGTCTTCAGACTTGTTCCAAATAAAAATTTGTCAAGCTGACTTGCTCTTTCTTCCGAATGACTACGGCTATAAGTTTGTTCTCTGTGTAGTCGACATTGCCAGTCATTTCAAGGCAGCCAGACCACTAAAAAAGAATAAAATTGCAGCTGTGGTAGCCCATGAGTTGGTGGGTATCTATAAAGAAGGCCCGTTGGCCTGGCCCGAGACGCTCATGGTCGATGACGGGGAGTCGATGACGGTGAATTCAAAGGGGAGACCACAGCAATCCTGAAAAAGCATGGGGTTGATATCCAGCATGCATAACCAAGACACCATCGAAGCCAGGCATTTGTGGAGTCCTTTCACCATTGGCTAACACAAAGACTATTTAGAGAGCAGTACCAGAAGGAACTCGCAACCAAGACAAATTTCAACGCTGCAGACCATCGTTTCGGACATCAACTCAACCAAGACATGCTTGTCTGGTATTGCCCCAGTTGAGGCTATAAAATTTAAACAAGCTTAAACAGTGGGCAGAAAAGCCCCACTCCTTGTTGTAACAGAAGAAGTTCCGCTTTAGGTCGACAGATTAATGTAAATTGCTGCCAAAAAGGACCGCCAGGAGAAGAGCAGGTGGCGGCCAGATACCCTTGGTGGACGCACAAAGCCTACCCTATCCTCCACCGGGTCAGTGAGCTTGGTCAATCATTGCTGTATTTCACAGCTTACTCAAAGCATGGGTACACAAGGTCGCAACCAAGACCATCCAGCACTTATCAGGTCAGGTCAAGTAAGGTGTGCAAGCATGCGCCGGAGCAGTGCGTCGCTGTGTCCACTTTCCGCCAGTACTCAAGGGGCCTCCAACTCGCCATCTCCCAGGCAGATGCCGAGTCCATCCCCATCTCCATCTCCTTGAGATGCCGATCACCTGCTGCAACCATGAGGCACGTAGTCGGCCCATTGGCCTCCTCCACTCACGAGGCTCCCTCACTGAGATAATCTGGTGAGCAGGATCAGCATCAGGAAAACGAGCCACATGTCCATACAGCTGCAGCTGGTGCTCTTGGACTATGCAGGTAACAAATCTCGTTTGAGTCACTCTCAGCAACCGCTCGGTTGGACACAAAGTCTGACCAGCAATAGCCAAGGATTCTCCGAAGAGAACAGGCACCAAAGGAATTGTCTCCATCTCAGATTCCTGGTCAGAGTCCAAGTCTCAAATCCGTAGAGCAAGACTGGAAGTACCAAGGACCAGGAGACTCGGACTTTCGTCCTTCTGCACAGGTACCGACACAGCACCACACCCAATGATCCAGTGAATCCACGACTCCCCAGGCCCAACACAGATGTCTATTAACCTCTGGCTCACAGCCAGCAGAGACATGAATATCACTGCAAAGGTAAGTGAATCTCTCCGTGACATCAACATCCTCACCACAAACAGGTACAGACAAGATAGCAGCATGATGTCATTGAAAGCCTGAATCTTAGTTTTGACCCAGGAAACCGTAATCCCAGCGGCTCCGACTTCTCATTCAACACCTCACGGGACCCCAAAAGGGATATCCAGAGTCTCTGCAAAGATGACTGCATCATCTGCTAAATCAAGGTCAGAGATCTTGACATTCCTAAACGATGAACCGCAGCTTGATCTCTCCGACATCTTCCCCCAGAATCCAGTCCATACAAGCGCTGAAAAGTGTGGGGGTCAGTGCACACCCCTGACAAACTCCAGGTACAACTGGAAATAAGTCGGGGATGGTATCACAGTACTCTCAGTACCAGAGTATAGCTCAGATGTCATATTGATCAGTTTTGGTAGCACCTCATGAAGACCAAGAATCCTCCAGAGGGCATCCCGATTCACTGAATCAAACATTTTGATTAATATCAACATAGGCTGTAAGCAGCCCCTGCCGAAACTCTCGTCTGCATTCGGTGATGACTTAAAGAGCAAGGATACGGTCAACCGTTGACCTCTTTGATGTAAAACCTGACTGCTCTGGGCACTGGTGCTCAAGCAAATGGTGGTGAACCCTATCAAGAATTATCCGAGCAAAGACCTTCCCGGCACTGAGAGCAGCGTCACCCTCGGTCATTGTTGCAGTCCTGGTGATCACCCTTCACCTCTTCAGGGACAAGGCCCCTCTTCCAGTCAGTTGGGATGATGCCTGTGTTCCAAGCAGAGCACAGAACTGCAGTAACAACATGAGTACAGCATTTCATGCTTTAGCGCTCATCTACTTATAGAAAACGCAATGTGTATTTGTCTGGACCCCTTCATGAGGATGATTTAAGAAGGGTTTTAAAGGCCAATGTTTTAACATGACGGTGTTCATGTGGTATATTTTTCTGGACAAAAAACTTGAAAAACATTTTCCACTAAAGAATAATTACGTCTCTTCTTTTGGTAACCGTCGAGATGATTGCAACTGGTAGTGGGGCAACTAGCTAAATATAGCATAACAATTGTGCATTTGTGAGGAAAGCACCAAATTTTGCACACTAGTAGCCTATCATATTATGAACAGATTTGATATTGGCCATCTCAATTCAGCCGCTGATGGCTGTGGCAGCCATTTTTCAAAATGGCCGCCAGTGGTTACTGTTATGACACATATCTGCTTTACTGGAGAGGAATGCAGGTTGATAGTGAAAGTTTATTGACTATAAAGATCCAATAATGTCAAAGAAAGTAACAATTTGATTTGGTTGAGAAAAAAAAAGTTAAAGTGGACTAATTAGTCTTATTAGAACAGATCTGAATGAAAACCAATGATAAACATTCATAGCACTATTGGCTGCACATGGTAGTAGAAGTGGTGTGCGGGCATATTGACCCCGAATCGCGCACGGTTGAGTTGCCAGCTTACACTTGTTGACTCGATTCATTGTTATTTGTTCTGTGCCCATAGATGGTATATGCTGGCCAGAAGTTGCCAGGGCCATAGAAAGAGTTCCAAGATGGCCGTCAACACTGGGGACGCGAGAGGACACACGTCATCACGACCAGACACCAAGTGTGCAAACCTCTTCGTCAAGGATCGTGCCCTTGTCACGTCATAGAAGAGCTTGGCAACCCCTTTGAGGAAGAGAGCATGGATCTGGTTGTCCTTGACACAAAGGAAATTGCAGGTCCTGCACAGTTGAGAATGTCAGGAATGTGAAGAAGATTGGCCAAGAGCAGTTCCAGGTTTTCACCAGAGAATGCCTGGTGGAAAGGACCAAGCCAATTGATGATGCAATTCGTCGGAACAACTGAAGGTGTTAGGACTTCCACCCAGAGAAGTGTGAGCAAAGGGAAACAGCAGCGGGCCTCTCCAGGAATGACGTGGCACTTTTTCCACGGCTCACACACGTTGCCAGACGAGGGATGGAAACCTTGAAGAGTCTTTCGTCATGAGAATCAAGCGTGCCTCCAGCTCTCTCCGATGGAGAAAGTCTCCGTCTAGGGACGAAGAGTGTCCCTCAAATGCTTTGAAGAGTTCTCCAATGCCCAATCAGAGGCTCCTGATACCACCAGCCTAGTTCTTGATGGGGCAGTCATTGTCCAGATGCTGAACCCTGCGGTAGCCAAGAACTTTGATGACTATGCCCAGGATGTTCATACCGTACCTGTCAACAAAGCTTCAGACTGTGTCATGCCTGGACCTGGTCTGGGACGCACTACGTTGCTGATTCACTGAAAGGCAGTGCAAGATCAAAGCGTGGAAAAGGAGTGCGTAGACGCGTGGTCGGAGCAGCAGTTATACTGGAAACGTGCAGAACTCCTCCGAGTGGACACCAACAAGACCGAGCTGTTCAAGTTCTATCAGAAGCTATCTTCAGGTGGTTTGACCAGGTGACAAGCAGCTGGTTATCACTGATGGAGAGGCAGTCCTGAGCAAGCCACCGCTGCTAGACCTGGCCTTGCTCGCCTCATGCAGCCACGAAAGAACTGACAGTCGATTGTTGTTGCATGCATCCCATGCAGCCAACCATGGTCACCACAAGATACTGATCAAGACATGGACACCGATGTTGTGGTGTTGGTTTGTAGTGGCCCAGGGACTGCAACCAGAAGATGAACTGTGGCTAGCATTTGGCACTGGGAAGAGTTTTCGGTACCTGGCAGCCCACGAAATACACAGCTGGCCTAGGACCAGAGAAGGCACAGGCACTCCCAATGTTCACGCTCTGACTGGGTGTGACACTGTATCTAGCTTTGCTGGACATGGTAAAAAGACTGCTTGGACAATCTGGACCGTTCTGCCAGAACTTACAGACGCACTGCTGAAGCTATCCTCTGCACCAAGTGGCATACCAACGATGTCATGCACACATCGAGAGGTTCGCATATTGCTCTATGACAGAACCAGCACGTGCAACGACATTGACAAGGCCCGGAAGAAACTCTTCGGAAGAAGAACAACGCCGCAGATCCCGCCAACCAAGACAGCCTGGAGAGGCATGTGAAGAGGCAGCCTACCAAGGAGGCCATGTGTGGGGTCAAACACTGCTACCAACGCCAGAGCTGCCTCCTCCATCCAGCTGGGGCTGGGTCAAGAATGACGAGGGGGTGTACGAGCCACACTGGACGAAGCTACCCAAAGCAGCCCATGCCTGCTATGAGCAGTATCGTGCAAGTGCAAGAAGAGCTGTCCGAAGCGTTGCAAGTGCAAAAAGGCCGCACTTGAATGCACAGGCTTTGTGTGTGTGAGGGAGAGTGCTCACAAAATTGAGAGAATATTAACAGAGCAGACTGTGTCACTGATTCAGAACATTTAAATCAGACATCTCTCGATCAATTTCTATGAGTGAGATGTCGGTATTCATATCAATCAGACACAGCCCATGATTCGTTTGCAACCATCTCAACAACCACTGACTACATAAGCGATGTTGGTATTCATATCAATCAGACGCAGCCCTTGATTCGTTTGCCACCATTCTCAACAACCAATTTCTATGAGTGAGATAGTCGTCCGGTACAAATAATTAGCAGCCATCTTGCAAAATGGCGGCTATCTTTAAACTTGAGGGTACAGGTTATGTTTTTCTTAATCAGCTTTTAATAAATGTTCAAACCAATGTTAGAGTGAAATTATAGTAACCCTAGCGGCCATTTTGGAAAATGGCTGCCACAGCCATCAGCGGCTGAATTTGAGATGGCCCAATATCACAAATCTGTTCATAATGTTTAGGCTACTAGTGTGCCAAATTTGGTGCTTTCCTCACAAATGCACAATTGTTATGCTAAGTTGCCCCACTATGGGCCTCAATGGAGGTATACAGAAGCGTTAAAAAAAAAATAAATAAATACACAGGCGCAGGTAGGTGAAATTTGCTGCAAGTGATGTGTAATGCACGCAGAGTAAAACTAGTGTTCATTTACGTCTGGATGATGTCCAATAAATAAAGAAGATATAAGCACACCTGACGCTGGGCCGAGGCTTTAGACTTTGGTATGCTCACGAGGCTGTGACATCAAAATGAAACGTCCCAGAAGATAAAGAAAATAGGGTCACATTTGTCCATGTAGTGCTTTAAAATAACGTTTTTTTCTTCTATGAATTGAAGCATCACATCTTTCAGTCTCCTTGAATAAAATAATTCCAAACTGTCATTTTCGACAGGCTTTTGTACCTGTGATTGATATTGCATGAGCGGCAAGTTAACCGAACGTTTCCAGGGATTTGGCCCTGGCTGTCATCGATACGGTCGAAACTGAACGTTTGCCCATGGAGATGTGTGTAGCCTTGCAGCAAGAGCGGTACTGAACACAGGATGCACGTATTTTCTGCAGCAGCGCATAGGCCGAGGATGCAGCCACCCGTGAGCCTCTGCGTCTGGTGGCGTCTTCATGGGGATCCTCCCTTTCCTCTTATCTTCCACAATATGTCACTTGATCCAAGTATTGAAGGCCTCATTTGGTGTGGACTGAAGTTTTGTTGGAACAACCACACCTCCAACACCAGGAGGAGGTAGGACATGCGTGATCTGATTGGCAAACCTAGCATGGCTGACTGCTGCGTAAACCGCATTAGTAACCCAACCCTCGAGCAGATGGTCGACAATGAACAAGTGGGTGGGTGGTTGTATCGTTTTGCCTTGAACCCGGTGTACGGTACCCAAACCAGCGTACCTCCACTCTCAGGGCAGCAAACTCAGCTCAATCAGCTTCAACGGCACCTGAACAATGGTACCCTTGTAAGCCTGGATATATTTACGTGATCCCGGTATCAGGACAACCTGACTCTACTTACGGTATCGGTGGGCGATGCTATCATCAGGATTAAACCGGATCCATGCCGGGTCAGTCGGATCGTTTCTGTTGTGGTGTGCCAGCAAGCGGGTTTTACCATAGCCCCGAGCTGGTTAGTAGAGCAAACCCGCAGGTCATTTGGTCTCATTTGCTGGATAGCATTGTCAAATGCCTTGCTCTTCCATACATCGTTAAAGACAAGCAACTGCTCGAGGTTGGGTTGACACCACATGCGCTCTTTTATGTCATTAAGCCGGGAGATTGGTCCAGTGGTGCAGATGCCTGCTGCGGCACTGGAGCTGTTGGCTGAACAAACGCTGTATGGTTGGTTGCACTGTTCGCGCAAGCAATGGGAGTCTGTCTGAAACCAACGTATGTTCGTGCTGGCCCATTTTGTGAGCATGTCGTGAGTTCTGACCTTGTCACCCCAAGGTGGGAGCTGCGACAGGTCACCAGCGCAAATCACCTGGCATTGTCCTGTGGGTGAGGTAATCAAGGATCGTGCACAGAACTACAGTCTAAATTTTACAGCACTCATCAATAACGATGATCTCAGTCAAACAGTTGAGCCAGTGCCCCAATGCAATGGGGTCCATTCATTGATAGGTTTATCCATGGGGATGCACAGGTAGTGTTGGTACGTTTGTGCATGATGCTGCTGCAACCCTAGACGGGGGTTGTTTCGAGTTCTCAGCAAGGTCATTCTCCAGGGTCAATACTACAATCCTCCACCCACGGAAGGTATTGACAGCCCACTCGGTTTTGCCAGAGCCACCCTGGCCTGCGAGATGCATTCGTCGAGCCGCAGCTGCTGCAAGATCAGTTGGTGGTGGCGGTGCTGGTCAGTCTTGCGCCGAAGGATTAGCAGGGGTACAACTCCCGCTGCATTTGATTTTCCATCCAGCCACTTCCGGTCACCATTCATACCTGGGAGATTTATGATGCCACTGCCCATACTTGGGATGATCCTCAACAAGAAGGTCATGTACGGCCTGGGGGAGTCGGCGGGTGTCAATTGCATCCTGAGGAATTTGCCATACGATTAGTCAGAACCCGATGTTAGTGCATCCCCAGGATGAAGGGCCGAATATAGAACCATTGGGTTCTCACCTTTTCGTCGCGATATTGGATTAGATGGGTGCCTGGTACCTTTCAAAATGAATAAACCTCTCTGCTTCTGCTAGGATGTTGGTCATGTACACAGCCTCATTGTCATCCCACACTATGATGGTTGACATATCTCCAACACTTGCCAACAAAGCATACGGTTAGATCCCTAACTTGTGGAAACTTTCTCCTTCACGCCGACGCTATATACCACCTCGTGAGTGGATGTGGTCTCCGAGCAGAAACCGCACTACAAAATGGCGCCAGGCTGCTCTATGGGCAGGAAACGTACGTGAGGTATTCGTGTGGTGGTATTCAACGCCAGGGCTCAGAAATGGCCGTGCAGCTTCTTTTCACAAGCGAATATGCGGATCGTTCCTCTCTTGCACCAGGTCCGTTCACCATGATCACCCACCTTACTCTTCGACCATACGACACGATTTCTGAGGCCCCGTGACAAGGCCACGAGGCACGCTCTTTTTCCCTCCTCAGAAACGTACATGCTTCATGGCACAACCGAACAGTCAATGGCTAGCGTTTTGCTCCAGCACACGAACAAATTCGCCTCAGCACAAACACGAGAATCGTGCAGCCTTCTTCATCGTGTCGAGGGGAAGACAGCGAGCTAGATTCTTTATGCCTCCAAAACTCTCCTCTCTCTCCCCTGAACCTTCTGACCTCACGCCCAATCATCATCCACCCTAGGGGCTGGTTTGCAAGTTGTCATTCCTGGAGGTGGGGTTTTTGCCTGCTTGGAATGTTCGGCTCGGTTGTTGTTGTTTTAGGGATGTGATTCCTTTTTATCGCCAATCTTGTAAATGCAAAAACATAGGAAAAAGTCACGGGGGCAATTGCAACCTGGGAGAAATCATCCTTAAACCCTACCAAACTAACACAGCACTGCCGCCCCCCCCATGCGGCGAAACAGAACAACTTAAGCTGACAGTTTTCTACATAAATTACATCGAGATGTCTCCTGCTTGTCCACGGACCATTCCACTCGATACAATCCCACCTTTACTTTGAAGTTCCTCCATCTACCCCACAAACATAATAGCCCCCAACACCACCCCTCTTCCAACCCCCCCCCCCCAAGAACCGTAACTCCTGCAAGGTTCAATGCAGGTGTTACCATTCCAGCCTTACCCCGTACCGACTCGCACCTAATTAGGCCATGAAATAAATTAGAAGGGGCTGTGGGAAGTGAACCGTAGCTAACTTAGCTATTCTCCTTAACATTCTACACCCCTTAAAACACAATTCAAATATTTGCAAAACTCTTGGTTCCTCACTCTGAACTCCGAGGGCAGGTAGAAATTGTCAGAAAGCACACACAAAAATACAGGGTGTCCCAAAAA
>CM068955.1:177385345-177400967 GCA_035128595.1 Eptatretus atami | reverse complement strand
AGAGAGAGATTTGATCTCTCCGGACATCATTCCCAGAATCCAGTCCATACAAGCGCTGAAAAGTGTGGGGTCCAGGCACACACGGACACTGACACCAGGTACAACGGAAAAATAAGTCGGATGGTACACAGTACCTCAGTACCAGAGTAATAGTCAGATGTCATATTGTCATTTGTAGCACTCATGAAAGACCAAGAATCCTCCAGAGGGCATCCGATCACTGAATCAAACATTTTGGATTAAATATCAACATAGGCGTAAGCAGCCCCTGCCAATAACTCTCGTCTGGCATTCGTGATGACTTAAAGAGCAAAGGATAACCGGTCAAAACCGTTGACCTCTTTGATGTAAAACCTGACTGCTCTGGCACTGTGCTCACAAATGTGGAACCTAATCAAGAATTACCCGAGCAAAGACCTTCCGGCACTGAGAGCAGCGTCACCCTCGGTCATGTTCAGGTCCCTGGTGATCACACCTTCACCTCTCAGGGACAAGGCCCCTCTTTCCAGGTCAGTTGTGGAGGAGCCTGTGTTCCAAGCACAGAGCACAAGAACAGCAGTAACAACATGAGTAAAGCATTTCATGCTTAGCGCTCATCTACTTATAAGAAACGCATGTTATTGTCTGGACCCGCTCAGAGGAGATTTAAGAGGTTAAAGGCCAATGTTTAAGCATACGGTTGGTTTCATACCGGTAATTTCGGACAAAAAACTGAAAAACATTTCCCACTAAAGAAATACGGTCTTTCTTTTGGTACGTCGAGATGACTTGCAACTGGTAGTGGGGCAACTAGCTAAATATAGCATAACAATGTGCATATTGTGAGGAAGGCACCAAATTTTGCCACTAGTAGGCCATCATATTAATGAACAATTTGAATATTGCCATCCAATTCAGCCGCTGATTGGCTGTGGCAGCCATTTTCAAAATGGCCGGCCAGGTTATGTTATGACACAATCTGCTTTACTGAGAGGAGCAGTTGATAGTGAAAGTTTATTGACTAATAAAGATCCAATAATGTCAAAGAAAGTAACAATTTGATTTGGTTGAAGAAAAAAAAAGTTAAAGTGGACTAATTAGTCTTATTAAGACAGATTCTGAATGAAAACCATGATAAACATTCATAGCACTATTGGCTTGGCACATGGTAGTAGAAGTGGTGTTGCGGGCATATTGACCCCGGAATCGCGCACGTTGAGTTGCCAGCTTACACTTGTTGACTCGATCATGTTTTTCTGTTTGTTGCCCATAGAGTTGGATGATTGCTGGGCCAGAAGTTGCCAGGGCCATAGAAGAGTTCCAAGATGGCCGTCAACACTGGGGGAGCGAGAGACACACAGTCATCACGACCCAGACACCAAGTGTGCAAACCTCTTTCGTCAAGGATGTCCGTGCCCTTGTCAGCGTCATAGAAGAGCTTGGCAAACCCCTTTGAGGAAGAGAGCATGGATCTGGTTGTCCTTGACACAAAGGATTGCAGGGTCCTGCTACAGTTGAAGAATTGTCAGGAATGTGAAGAAGATTGGCCACGAGCAGTTCCAGGTTTTCACCAATGAGAATGCTGGTGGAAAGGACCAAGCCAATTGATGATGCAATTCGTCGGAACAACTGAAGGTGTTTAGGACTTCCAACCCGAGAAGTGTGAGCAAAGGGAAACAGCAGCGGGCCTCTCTCCAGGAAGACGTGGCACTTTTCTCACGGCTCTACATCGGTTGCCAGACGAGGGATGGAAACCTTGAAGAGTCTTTTCGTCATGAGAATCAAGCGTGTCCTCAGCTCTCTCCGATGGAGAAAGTCTCCGTCTAGGGACGAAGAGTGATCTCCTCAATGCTTTGAAGAGTTCTCCAATGCCCAATCAGAGGCTCCTGATACCACCAGCCTAGTTCTTGATGGGGCAGTCATTGGTCCAGATGCTGAAGCCTGCGGTAGCCAAAACTTTGATGACTATGCCCAGGATGTCTTCATACGTACCTGTCAACAAAGCTTCAGACTGTGTCATGCCTGGACCTGGTCTGGGACCCTACGTTGCTGATTCACTGAAAGGCAGTGCAAGATCAAAGCGTGAAAAGGAGTGCGTAGACGCGTGGTCGGAGCAGCAGTTATACTGGAAACTGGCAGAACTTCCTCCGAGTGGACACCAACAAGACCGAGCTGTTCAAGTTCCTATCAGAAGCTATCTTCAGGTGGTTTGACCAGGATGACAAGCAGCTGGTTATCACTGATGGAGAGGGCAGTCCTGAGCAAGCCACCGCTGCTAGACCTGGCCTTGCTCGCCTCATGCAAGCCACGAAGAAGCTGACAGTCGAATGTTGTTGCATGCATCCCATGCAGCCAACCATGGTCACCACAAGATACTGATCAAGACAGTTGACACCGATGTTGTGGTGTTGGTTTGTCAGTGGCCCAGGGACTGCAACCAAAGAAAGAGAACTGTGGCTAGCATTTGGCCACTGGGAAGAAGTTTTCGGTACCTGGCAGCCCACGAAATACAGCTGGCCTAGGACCAGAGAAGGCACAGGCACTCCCAATGTTTCACGCTCTGACTGGGTGTGACACTGTATCTAGCTTTGCTGGACATGGTAAGAAATGCTTGGACAATCTGGACGCTTCTGCAGAACTTACAGACGCACTGCTGAGCTATCTCTGCACCAAGTGGCATACCAGACGATGTCATGCACACCATCGAGAGGTTCGTCATATTGCTCTATGACAGAACCAGCACGTGCAACGACATTGACAAGGCCCGGAAGAAACTCTTCGGGAAGAAGAACAACGCGCAGCTGATCCCGCCAACCAGACAGCTCTGGAGGAGCATGTGAAGAGGCAGCCTACCAAGGAGGCAATGTGTGGGTCAAACACTGCTACCAACGCCAGAGCTGCCTCCTCCATCCAGCTGGGGCTGGGTCAAGAATGACGAGGGGGTGTACGAGCCACACTGGACGAAGCTACCCAAAGCAGCCCATGCCTGCTATGAGCTAGTATCGTGCAAGTGCAAGAAGAGCTGTCCGAAGCGTTGCAAGTGCAAAAAGGCCGCACTTGAATGCCAGCTTTGTGTGTGTGTGAGGGAGAGTGCTCACAAAATTGAGAGAATATTAACAGAGCAGACTGTGTCACTGATTCAGAACATTTAAATCAGACATCTCTCGATCAATTTCTATGAGTGAGATGTCGGTATTCATATCAATCAGACACAGCCCAGATTCGTTTGCAACCATGCTCAACAACCACTGACTTTACATAAGCGATGTTGGTATTCATATCAATCAGACGCAGCCCTTGATTCGTTTGCCACCATTCTCAACAACCAATTTCTATGAGTGAGATAGTCGTCCGGTAAACAAATAATTAGCAGCCATCTTGCAAAAATGGCGGCTATCTTTAAACTTGAGGTGGCTACAGGTTATGTTTTTTCTTAATTCAGCTTTTAATAAATGTTCAAACCAATGTTAGAGTGAAATTATAGTAACCGCTAGCGGCCATTTTGGAAAATGGCTGCCACAGCCATCAGCGGCTGAATTTGAGATGGCCCAATATCCAAATCTGTTCATAATATGTTAGGCTACTAGTGTGCCAAATTTGGTGCTTTCCTCACAAAATGCACAATTGTTATGCTAAGTTGCCCACTATGGGCCTCAATGGAGTATACAGAAGCGTTTTAAAAATAATAATAAATACAAGGGCAGGTAGGTGAAATTTGCTGCAAGTGATGTGTAATGCACGCAGAGTAAAACTAGTGTTCATTTACGTCTGGATGATATCCAATAAAAAAAAGAAGATATAAGCACACCTGACGCTGGGCCGAGGCTTTAGACTTTGGTATGTCACGAGGCTGTGACATCAGAATGAAACGTCCCAGAAGATAAAGAAAATAGGGTCACATTTGTCCATGTAGTGCTTTAAAATAACGTTTTTTTTCTTCTATGAATTGAAGCATCAACATCTTTCAGTCTCCTTGAATAAAATAATTCCAAACTGTCATTTTCGACAGGCTTTTGTACCTGTGATTGATATTGCATGAGCGGCAAGTTAACCAACGTTCCAGGGATTTGGCCCTGGCTGTCATCGATACGGTCAACTGAACGTTTGCCCATGGAGATGTGTGTAGCCTTGCAGCAAGAGCGGTACTGAACACAGGATGCACGTATTTTCTGCAGCAGCGCATAGGCCAGGATGCAGCCACCGTGAGCCTCTGCGTCTGGTGGTGTCTTCATGGGGATCCTCCTTTCCTCTTATCTTCCACAATATGTCACTTGATCCAAGTATTGAAGGCCTCATTTGGTGTTTGGTTACTGAAGTTTTGTGGACAACCACACCTCCAACACCAGGAGGAGGTAGGACATGCGTGATCTGATTGGCAAACCTAGCTGGCTGACTGCTGCGTAAACCGCATTAGTAACCCAACCCTCGAGCACATGGTCGACAATGAACAAGTGGGTGGGTGGTTGTATCGTTTTGCTTGAACCCGGTGTACGGTACCAACCAGCGTACCCAACTCTCCGGGGCAGCAAACTCATCTCAATCAGCTTCAACGGCACCTGAACAATGGTACCCTTGTAAGCCTGGATATATTTACGTGATCCGCGGTATCAGGACAACCTGACTCTACTTACGGTATCGGTGGGCGATGCTATCATCAGGATTAAACCGGATCCATGCCGGGTCAGTCGGATCGTTTCTGTTTGTGGTGTTGCCAGCAAGCGGGTTTTACCATAGCCCGAGCTGGTTAGTAGAGCAAACCCGCAGGTCATTTGGTCTCATTTGCTGGATAGCATTGTCAAATGCCTTGCTCTTCCATACATCGTTAAAGACAAGCAACTGCTCGAGGTTGGGTTGACACCACATGCGCTCTTTTATGTCATTAACCGGGAGATTGGTCCAGTGGTGCAGATGCTGCTGCGGCACTGGAGCTGTTGGCTGAACAAACGCTGTATGGTTGGTTGCACTGTTCGCGCAAGCAATGGGAGTCTGTCTGAAACCAACGTATGTTCGTGCTGGCCATTTTGTGAGCATGTCGTGAGTTCTGACCTTGTCACCCCAAGGTGGGAGCTGCGACAGGTCACCAGCCGCAAATCACCTGGCATTGTCCTGTGGGTGAGGTAATCAAGGATCGTGCACAGACTACAGTCTAAATTTTACAGCACTCATCAATAACGATGATCTCAGTCAAACAGTTGAGCCAGTGCCCCAATGCAATGGGGTCCATTCATTGAATAGGTTTATCCTGGGATGCACAGGTAGTGTTGGTACGTTTGTGCATGATGCTGCTGCAACCCTAGACGGGGGTTGTTTCGATAGTTTCCAGCAAGGTCATTCTCCAGGGTCAATACTACAATCCTCCACCCACGGAAGGTATTGACAGCCCACTCGTTTTGCCAGAGCCACCCTGGCCTGCGAGATGCATTCGTCGAGCCGCAGCTGCTGCAAGATCAGTTGGTGGTGGCGGTGCTGGTCAGTCTTGCGCCGAAGGATTAGCAGGGGTACAACTCCGCTGCATTTGATTTTCCATCCAGCCACTTCCGGTCACCATTCATACCTGGGAGATTTATGATGCACTGCCATACTTGGGATGATCCTCAACAAGAAGGTCATGTACGGCCTGGGGGAGTCGGCGGTGTCAATTGCATCCTGAGGATTTTGCCATACGATTAGTCAGAACCCGATGTTAGTGCATCCCCAGGATGAAGGGCCGAATATAGAACCATTGGGTTCTCACCTTTTCGTCGCGATATTGATTAGATGGGTGCCTGGTACCTTTCAAATGAATAAACCTCTTGCTTCTGCTAGGATGTTGGTCATGTACACAGCCTCATTGTCATCCCACACTATGATGGTTGACATATCTCCAACACTTGCCAACAAAGCATACGGTTAGATCCCTAACTTGTGGAAACTTTCTCCTTCACGCCGACGCTATATACCACCTCGTGAGTGGATGTGGTCTCCGAGCAGAAACCGCACTGCAAAATGGCGCCAGGCTGCTCTATGGGCAGGAAACGTACGTGAGGTATTCGTGTGGTGGTATTCAACGCCAGGGCTCAGAAATGGCTGTGCAGCTTCTTTTCACAAGCGAAATATGCGGATCGTTCCTCTCTTGCACCAGGTCCGTTCACCATGATCACCCACCTTACTCTTCGACCATACGACACGATTTCTGAGGCCCCGTGACAAGGCCACGAGGCACGCTCTTTTTCCCTCCTCAGAAACGTACATGCTTCATGGCACAACCGAACAGTCAATGGCTAGCGTTTTGCTCCAGCACACGAACAAATTCGCCTCAGCACAAACACGAGAATCGTGCAGCCTTCTTCATCGTGTCGAGGGGAAGACAGCGAGCTAGATTCCTTTTGCCTCAAAACTCTCCTCTCTCTCCCTGAACTTCTGACCTCACGCCCAATCATCATCCACCCTAGGGGCGTGGTTTGCAAGTTGTCATTCCTGGAGGTGGGGTTTTTGCCTGCTTGGAATGTTCGGCTCGGTTGTTGTTGTTTTAGGGATGTGATTCCTTTTTATCGCCAATCTTGTAAATGCAAAAACATAGGAAAAAGTCACGGGGGCAATTGCAACCTGGGAGAATCATCCTTAAACCCTACCAAACTAACACAGCACTGCCCGCCCCCCCATGCGGCGAAACAAACAACTTAAGCTGACAGTTTTCCTACATAAATTACATCGAGATGTCTCCTGCTTGTCCACGGACCATTCCACTCGATACAATCCCACCTTTACTTTGAAGTTCCTCCATCTACCCCACAAACATAATAGCCCCCCAACACCACCCCTCTTCCAACCCCCCCCCCAAGAACCGTAATCCTCTGCAAGGTTCAATGCAGGTGTTACCATTCCAGCCTTACCCCGTACCGACTCGCACCTAATTAGCCCATGAAATAAATTAGAAGGGGCTGTGGGAAGTGAACCGTAGCTAACTTAGCTATTTCTCCTTAACATTCTACACCCCTTAAAACACAATTCAAATATTTGCAAAACTCTTGGTTCCTCACTCTGAACTCCGAGGGCAGGTAGAAATTGTCAGAAAGCACACACAAAAATACAGGGTGTCCCAAAAAATATACAACTTTTCATCTGTAAAGAGGATGGTCATAACATATATTTTTAAAAAGATATATGGCTGGATAGAAAGCTGAAAGGTTGAAGTTTATTGTACCAATGTCAAAATTGCCACCAAAATTTAAATTTTGGTATAGAATCGTCGTTTTCTTTTAGACCACATGTTCGAAGTAGGCTCCACGTTGTCCGATCACTGCCTGCAAACGCGTTGTCATGTTCTCCATCACTTTGGGAAACGTTTCCTGAGGAATGTTCTGGATTTATCGGTGGATGTTTCCTTCAGCTGATCAAGAGTCTGAGGCCTAGGGTTTCCATAGATCCTGTCCTTGAGATACCCCACAAGAAGAAGTCTGGAGGAGTAAGGTCAGGGGAATACGGTGGCCAGTCAACAACTTCGTAGAGGGAGATAAAGTGGCCCACAAAATGTTGGAAAGGCATTTTGTATGGAAAGGCATGAATGTATTGGCGAAGGATCCTCTGAACGGTGCTCTTATGAATGTTTGTCTCGGCAGAAAGTCGTCGAATCGATTTTTTGGGATTCTGAACGACCCGCTGTTTCACCATTTCCCACATTTTCTTCACTACAACCTGTCCTCTTCTGACCACTGTGACCCTTGTGAAGGTCACAGATGGTTCCTACATTGGTAAACTTTGCGATGGTGCACTTTATTGTCCGAAAGTTTGGTGCATGGCGCAAGTGGATACCGAAATGTCTCGAGTAAAGACGTTGCACCTGCATGACACTTTTCGTCTGGTGCCAAAGTTCAACAATTTTCGTCCATTGTTATACGGTCAGTCTTGGCATTTTTCTGGCGCTTGCTTGGTATCAAAATAAACTTCAGGTCTCTGCAACAAGAAATGAAGCATTAGTGACAAAATGACTGCTTTTTTAGGATCAAGCGAAGCATTTTAAAAGTTGTATATTTTTTTGGGACACCCTATATACCATAACAGAAAAACCTTAACCAAAACTCATTAACACTTGTACAACACCATTCTGAAGACTGTGTTCCCTGGTAGATGCCATAATACCCAACGTTACCTGTGGAGCCATCCCACTTTACCTAATCCAAATTTCCACGGGCCCTGTCTTTGTGGTACAGGTTAGTGACATGGTTTCGGGTGGATCTTCTCCCACACACTCACACATAAACCCAATATCAATCATTCATTCCAAAACTGCAAGACCATGGCATAAATGTCATTACACGTGTGATCCTCAACTAGGCAGCGGGGAGGTACCGTACAACCAAGATGGTGGGGGCGCTTCTGGTTGTGGTGCCCACAGTCCAAAAACAAGTCGCCCGACTTATGACTTCTTTGCCCCCACGCCCCTAAACTCTTTGGTTAATGACAGCCAAACAGCTCTTTTACTGTACGTCCCACCGGGGAGGGTCTCTGCACCATCTAGCCTCTCTCGACCTCTAATGGGTCGCCAAGGGTTCCTTACCGTTGGTCGCCCAAACGAACCCCCCCCTCCTGGTGGGTCCTCTGGAGGATTCTGGTCTTCGTGGGGTGCCACCAAAATGATCAATCTGATGTCTCAACTATACTCTGGTACTGAGAGTGCTGCGAGATGTGATGATACCATCTCCGACTTATTTCCAGTTGTTACTGGAGTTCATCAGGTGTGTATGCTGGCCCCCACACTTTTCAGCGCTTGTATGGACTCAATTCTGGGGAGTATGGCGGAGAGATCAAGCTGCGGTGCATCGTTTGGGAATGTCAAGATCTCTAACCTTGATTTCACAGATGATGCAGTCATCTTTGTGGAGACTCTGGATATCCTTTTTGGGGTCCTCATGGTGTTGGATGAGGAGTTGGAGCCTCTGGGATTACAGGTTTCCTGGATTAAAACTAAGATCCAGGCTTTCAATGACATCTTGGACGCTGCTATCTTGTCTGTACCTATTTGTGGTGAGAACGTTGAGGTCACAGAGAGATTCACTTAACTTGGCAGTGATATTCATATCTCTACTGGCTGTGAGCCAGAGGTCAATGGACATCTGGGACCTGGGTTGTGCCTGGGGAGTCATGGATTCACTGAATCATGGGGTGTGGCGCTGTCGGTAACTTTTCAGGACGAAAGTCCAAGTCTTCAGGTCCTTGGTGCTTCCAGTCTTGCTCTATGGATGTGAGACTTGGACTCTGACCAAGGATCTGAGACAGAGACTTAATCCCTTTGTTACAAGGTCTCTTTGGAGAATCCTTCGCTATCACTGGTCGGACTGTGTGTCCAACGAGTGATTGCTGAGAGAGACTCAAATGAGATTCGTTACCTGCATAGTCCATGAGCGTCAGCTGCGGCTGTATGGACATGTGACTCATTTTCCTGACGCTGATCCTGCTCACCAGATTCTCTCAGCGAGGGAGCCTCGTGAGTGGAGGAGGCCAATGGGCCGACCACCCGCCTCGTGACTGCAGCAGGTTGATCGGCATCTCAAGGAGATGGGGATGGGCCAGGCATCTGCCTGGGGGATGGCCAGACGGAGGCCCTTGGAGTACCGGCAGAAAGTGGATGCAGCGACGCGCTGCTCCGACGCATGCTCCCACACCAAACCTGATCTTGTGGCAGCTGAAGGCCATTACTATAGGAGGAGATTGGGACCATACTCTGTGCAGAGCGTTGGTGCTGCTTAAGCAGTCTCCTTGGCTATTGGGTACAATCCTGGACGGGTCGCCACTCCGACACAGTATACCAGCATGCTGGCACTCATTTTGCCGACCTCGGAAGGATGATAGGCCGAGTTAACCCCACCTAGTATTAATTCAACAGCTGAGCAGGATTTGCACTCAGGACCCAAGGATCCAAAGTCCGCCACCCTAACCATAAAGCCAACACCAGGCATTACTATAGTTCATGCTACCACGTACACAAGAAAGAGGAGTCTGCATCAGACAGTTGTGATGGCATGGAAGGTAGTAGGAAGCATGATGACGCTATCTATCAGGCAGCAGAGAATTACTCGTACAGAGACTTATTTACATTCATTCGGAATTAACTCTTTTCGATGCCTGAAGTGATGAGCACGATCAATCTCACATCACGCCTTATTTCTTCAATGAACATATACCGCGTTCACAAGGTTAAAGACAAACAAAAAGCACATTTGTCATAAGTTGGAATGTGAGTTTGGGGAATCACTTCATATTGTTCAGAATGGCAGTGGCAAACTGTTATCAACTGAGACACTGTGTTTCGTACTCAATGACAGAGCAGATAGAAACAGCTCTTTGTATACAGAAGTTAGTATCTCTAACCATCCAAAATGTCATTCTACCAACTAACCTTTTTATCAACCTGATCAATTAATACCACAGAAAATGTTTGTTTGATATTTTGAGTGTACGTCTTGACTGACAACCTACAATGTACGTTTCTTCTTTGTGTAATCTAAATTCTACAAATTACATATCAAAAACGAGGTATTTATTTACCACAGATCCTGTAGAAGCACTGGGACAAACAAATTGAATTTCTTTACAAGAATATATTGCACCATTGTCAATCATATGCCATCACCATTTTTGAACTGCCATTGATATTTTGAATTTTAGAAAATGGCTTTCAATAAACAACTGTTTTACCTCAAAATGGCCTTTTCACATCAAATCCATGTGTTCAAATAATTGTAATGTATTTCTCGTATTTGGTGTCCTTTGAACTGCCATCCCAAGTCATTCAATAATTTGATTCTTTGAGTGATTTCAAATTTTTTTTTTTTTTAAAGCAGTTTTTTGACCCAAAAAGGCCATTTCAATGGCAACCAAAGGTCAAAATGCATGGAATTCACTCAGAAATATTGCAGCTAGTCAAAGCCATATGTCACCCTCAAAAAGGTTTTATCAATGAAATCCAATTTTTTTAAATTGGAAATCAAAATACATGGCTTTTGTCCCAAAACTCAAATAAAGATGCCATTGTGCAATGGTCATCACATAAAAATATGTTCCTCAGCCAGAGACCCTTCCAAAAAAACCCACTGAGGTTTTGCCACCCCCGGTGGTACCGTCATCTGCTCCGGCCTATGGACTATATGTGGAAGAAGAGCAAATTATTATGTCAAGTTCATATTATGTCAAGTGGAAACAAAACAGGTAATCAAACAGAAGACCAAGAAGGAACCCGAAGAAGTAAAGAGCAAATATGGAGTCATCAGGAGGAACCTGGATAGGATTCGGGCTTCAGCCGCTACTCCACAAACCTCAAACCTGTTCAGGCGCAGCCAAGTGAGCCTTACAGAAAACTTTCTGTAAGAATTCATTTTTCCTTCGAGAGATAGATAACGAAAGAGAGAAATAGAGAGTAAGAGAGATGAAAGAGAGATGAAAGAGAAGGAAAAGCAAGAATTAGAATAAAGAGAATTGCGAAAAAATTAGAAAGAAGTGTGAAAGGAATAAAGAACAAAGATGTTGAGAAGATCCCAGATAGATAGATTTCAGCAGTTACTCCCCAGGCTCAAACGTAGCAACATGGACAAGCTACCAGAGGGCAAATAGACTCCTCCTGCATCTATGTTTTCTTGTACAGTATTGAATTGTCTGGTAAACACAGTATCCGAAGTTAAAAAATATGTATATAAAAAAATAAAAAAGGGTCAAATGGCACGCTGCACATTTAAGCCCAACTTATAAAGAATGAAAAATAAAGGTGATGGGGTCTAAAAATGCAAATTAAACTCCACTCATATTTGTTCATGCAAAGCATGAATACAAACCTGGCACAATGTGAGGTAGACAGTACCTGAGAAAAGGTGGAGGAAAGCTCTTCCACACTTGGCCCATGAAGTTCCTCCAATTCTTGAAGCTGCTTTTGCTGCTCTCTAAATGTAAAAATGCACACATTCAGACATGTTTAAATTACAATAGCTTGAAATGAAAATGATACCTTCACATCCCATTCGCTATTCTCTTTTATAAAGGAGGGCAAATGTTTGTAAGGTCGGGAAGATGAACAGGTCTACGAGTATTGTTAAACATTTCCGCTACCCTTCTTTGTCCTTTCCAGCTTTCCATGATCCCACACACTTTCATACCGAAGCATTTTAAGTTCCTTTGCAGCCTTCAAGATGATGTTGTGTTCATGAGGAGTAAGTGCCACCATTCCGTGGTGAGATGAAGGGTTTTCCGGCCCTTTGTCAGCGTATGCCATTGGAGGCGAAGGGGAAAGCTCCTGGTAGGGTGATGATGGTCGATGAGGAAGTGGTGGTAGTGAATGGCGTTCTACTCGCCAATCATGCTCTTCAGGAATCGGCAGCGGTGAGTTTGATGGGTACTCGTCTTCAAATGAAAAAGAATCAGCAGGCTCATAATCAAAATCGGTGCAGGGTGGGAGGCGGGGCCCCCAGCCCATCCCCCCTCTAGGCCTGCCCCAAGGGGATCTTGCTAAAGCTCGACACCAAGGACCCCTGGCAAACATGCCTCTTCTTGGAAAGGCACGGGTAAAATGCAGATCATGATGGAATGGTGGTGTCCAATGGCTTTGCATGTCAACAAAAGCCTCTTTCTCAACACCTTCATGAATATTTTGTCGTTCTTCTTTGTCAACTCCAAAATATGGGTCACCCGCATGCAACTGCCATCTCCGAATTGACCGCAACTCCCCAATTTTATCTTCATTCTCAATTATTTCGTCAACATCTCCCGTTTCAGGCACAGAATGCCTGCGGTCATTTAATCTTCCAGTTTCTATTTCCTCCCCTTCAATATTCTCTTGCATATCTCCCCCTTCAACCGTTGCCAAATAATTTCCAAACCATTCTGATTGATAAGGACCCCCACGACCACGCCCCATTCCAGGCCAGGCCTGGCGAACTAACCCAAAACCAAAAGGTCTGTTTGGTCGCAATGGTCGAAGGTGTGGATCTCTGTTGTTATACATTGTTGCAGACCGACCCCAGCCTGGTGCAAGCATACGTTCCAAGGGTGGGCCAGCTCTTTGGGGAGGAAACTGCATTGGGCCTGGGAACTCATCACGTGACCAATTTTCAGAAACATCCTGTCGATGAGGCCACTCCAAGTAATTTGGCGTGTCCATCAGATGAACATCATCTGGAGTTTCTTCCTCAAGCCTTTCCCCCATATTATGTCGCTCAAAGGGGCCAAGACAATTATCAAGAGGATGACGGAAGTCTTCCATTGGTATTTGAGGTCGAGTTCCTAATCGTGGTGCATTTGGAGAATCATCTTCATCTCCAATATGGTCCTTATATGATGGATCAGTAAATTGGGAAAATTGCCAAGTATTGTTGTCTGACCAGTGTTCCATTCCAGATTGTGGGAGGTCATGGGTAGATACTGACTCGCAGTGAGGCAGCATCCCACGGCGGGGAAACTGTCCACGAGGGGGAAACTGTCCACGAGGGGGAACCTGTCCACGAGGGGAAACCTGTCCACGAGGGGGAACCTGTCCACGAGGGGGAACCTGTCCACGAGGGGGAACCTGTCCAGGAGGAGGAACCTGTCCACGAGGGGAACCTGTCACGAGGCAGGAGCAGACCTTGTGGGCACATTGGGCCCTGTGGAAATATTGGGCCCCGAGGAGGCACATGCACAAGGCCATGCTGAGGAACAGGGCCACGCTGAGGCATTGATCCTTGGGGAGGCATCGGATTACGGGTCGGTATCGGGCCGTGGGGAGCCATCGGGCCGCGGGACCCATCGGGCCGCGGGGACCATCGGGCCCGCGGGGACGCCATCGGGCCGCGGGGACCCATCGGGCCACGGGGACGCATCGGGTCGTGGGGAGCCATCGGGCCGCGGGGACCCATGGGCCGCGGGACCCATCGGCCCCACGGGGACCCATCGGGTCGTGGGGAGCCATCGGGCCACGGGGAACCATCGGGCCGCGGGGAGCCATCGGGCCGTGGGGAGGCATCGGGCCATGAGAAGGCATCTGGCCGTGTGGAGGCATCGGGCCACGGGGGGAATCGGGCCCGGGAGGCATGGGGCCACGGGAATCATCGGGCCATGGGGAAGCAACGGGCCACAGGGAAGCAACGGGCCACGGGGAGATGTCGGCCCACCGGAGGCGTCGGCCCACCGGGAGGAGTCGGGCCACCGGGAAGAGTCGGGCCACCGGGAGGCGTCGGCCCACGGGAGGCGTCGGGCCACGGGGAGGCGTCGGGCCACGGGGAGGCGTCGGGCCACTGGGAGGCGTTGGCCACTGGGAGGAGTCGGGCCAACTGGGAGGCGTCGGCACGGGAGGCGTCGGGCCACGGGGAGGCGTCGGGCCACGGGGAGGCGTCGCACCACGAGGAGGCGTCGGACCACCGGGAGGCGTCGGACCACGAGGAGGCATCAGGCCACGGGGTAGCATCTGTCCACGGGGAGGCATTGGGACCACGGGGAGGCATAAGGACCGCACGGGGAGGCATCGGACCACGGGGAGGCATCGGACCACGGGGAGGCATCGGACCATGGGGAGGCATCGGACCACGGGGAGGAATTTCGCCTGAAGTGGAGATAAGTGGCTGTTGTGACCAAGACCTGCACAGGCACAGCAAACAGATGAGAACGTTATCTTTCATAAACATTCACAACGATGAGTGATGCACCATATTATTACAGCAAAATGACAATCACATAAAAAACAGACATGCACTGGCTGTTTTGGTTAGAGTTAAACTCTCTCAAACAATAATAACAATAAAAACGATCTCTTATAATGCTTCATCTTCCTCTTTCATACGTGTGGTACTCGACTGTATCATAATTCAAGACTCTTATTCAATTTCAACAGACTGCTCTCAATTCGACCTTTCATTCATACCTTGCATAAAAATCCAACTGTTACAGCGTTTCTTCTCTCCATTCTCTTAATTTGCCTTTATTGCATCCATCAAGAAATGTCTTTAAATCGCATCTCTGAGCTAAAAATTCAAAACAAAAAAGTTTGCTATAAGTGTTCACTTACCATCAACCATTGCTTCTTTTCTACTTCAGTGCCTGCAGCATTCACTCTCTCAGGCCCTCCCTTCAAAGCAACTATAACATTCCTCCAAGCTCCCTCTCAACTTTCTCAAACTCCCTCACCTTTTCGCTCAATCTCCCACTCACGCTTCTCCCACATTCACCCCTCACTCACCCTTTTCAAAGCTGACTCTTCCCCTGCCCTCTCACCTCTCATCATCATCACTCCACCTCCTCAAATCTGCAACTGCGTCTACCTCTCTCTCCCTCCACCCCCTCCCCAGCACACCAGGTATCATTTTCTCGCGCTCATCCGGCCGCCTCCCGAGCTAATTCTGCAGTCCTCCACTCAAACAACATCTCCTTACCAACCCTCCTCCTCTTTCCTACCTCCTCTCCCTCTCCTACCGCTGCACCCAAAGCCTCCCTCCCCTCCCTTTCATTAACAGTGTGGACCTCAAATATCCGGGGTCTTCGCTCAAACCTTACAGATCTTTCCATACAGGTTGCCACTGACAAACCAGACAAAAGGCCGAACAGAAACTTTCCTCCCTCAAGACGTCTCTGACTCACAAGTTTCTCTCCATGGTTACTCCCTCCTCCGGGATGACAGAACTGAGCCTCGTCCTGGTGGAGGAGTTGCTCT
>CM068955.1:177320461-177342753 GCA_035128595.1 Eptatretus atami | reverse complement strand
TAGAGATTTCGTAAGTATATTGATGACTACCGTTTCTGTTTGTTTGTTTGTTTGTTTGTATGTTTGTTTGTTTGTAGGCACGATAACTCGAGAACGGAAGAAGCTACCAATGGGTCATTCCATGTCAAATCATCAAAGAATCTGCCGTCATCTCTCAGATTTTTGTAAAACTTTGGGAACCAATTGGGACCATGAAAAACGGCAAGAACTCAAATATTTTTGCTAACAGCCTCTTAATTAGTGAGATACAGACTAACGAACTTTGGACTAATTAGCACGACGTCGCGAATTCAAATGGCCATATCTCTAAAAGTATAAACACCTAGAGAGCTGGTTTTGGTGTCATTTTAAAGGTTATTCATGCCCTATGAATTTGTCTGGGCAACATTTTCTACCTCCAACCACAAAAAAGTTATCACAAAATATAAACTTCAATCGGGAATCCCCAAAAAAAGTATCCCAAACCTCAAATATCACCCAGAGGTACCTAGATGTCAAGAAGCTCCACATAAGTGGGAGGGCACTCCAATAGGCGAGAATGAGCAATAATGTACATGTACATGGCATATAGGTTGCGAAATACAGCATTTGTAATGTAAACAACACAACCTAGCCATGACAGGGAACACAGGGAACGACCACATGCTTTGAAGACAAACTTTCACAACTGGGCCGTGAGGGGAAGAAAACAAGGGCTGCTGTGCTGCATGAAGAGGAAAGAAAGCCAAGCAGGGAGTGGAACACGGTGGACTGAACCACTAGGAGAAATACAACAAAGTGCGAGGCGAACCTAAGCCATACGACAGGAGAGCCAACCAGAAACATTGGGAGGGCCCACACAAAAAGGGGAAGCCTGACACAAAGGGACCCGGGACAGAGGAAAGGGAAGGAGACATTGGTGGGGATGCACGATGGTAGATAATGGGAAACTTTGGGTGGAGGTAGGAGAAAAGTGGCCCAGACAAAGGCGGGGGCAGTGAAGAATACCAAAATGACACCAAAACCAGCCGCTGGTGTTATACTTAGGGAGATATGAGAGCCATTTGGAAGCGCGATCGGGGCTAATGAGCCAAAGGGCGTTGGGAGTGCTGATGGATGCTGCACAAGTAAGAGGCGGAGCAAAAATATGATGGGAGGCGTGACCGTTGGCAGGGTCCCAATGGTGGCCCAAAGTTTGAACAAAAACGTGAGAGAGACGGCAGATTGCGTGAGACTGAGGGAAGAATGACCCAATGTCGCAAAGAACAGCAGTGACAGGAGGTGAGGGTCGTGGTCGGATAGATGGGGGCAAAAGCGGCCAAATGCAAAGGTCACAGGAGGTGCAAATAGACGAGTTGGGCGATGGTTGGACAGATGGAACTCGAAGAACGGAAGAAGCGACCAACGGGGCAAAGGACACCACGGGAGGCAGCGAGGGGGAGGGGCGAGGGTGCGAGGAGAGGGGGGCAAAAGCGGGCAACGGGCAAGGGCACGGGGAGGCAAACAGGCCGAGGGGGGGGGGGGACAGGAAGAAGCGGAGAACGGGCGGGGGGCGGCGCGACCGGCGCGAGAGACAGCGGGGAGGAGACAAGGCAGAGGGGCAAGGGACGAGGCGGGAGGACCAGGCGAGGACGGCGGACGGACGAAAGTCCAAAGAGGGCGGAAGGAGAGGAGGACGACCGGGGCGGGGGGGGAGGGGGGACGGACGAAAGCGAAAGAGGGGGGAAGGAGAGGGAGGCCGTGCCGGGGCGGGGGGGGGGGGGGGGGGGGGGGGAAGGCACGAGAACGTCGAGAACGGAAGAAGCGACCAATGGGCAAAGGACACCACGGGAAGGCAGGAGGGGGAGGGCGAGGGCGGAGGAGAGGGGGCCAAAATGCGGGCAAAGGGCAAGCACAGGTGAGGGCCAAACAGAAGGCCGGAAAGGGAACGGGGAAGAAAGCGGGAGGAGGGCGGCGCGCGACGGGGACGAGGCGTGGAACGGCGAGGGAAGGGGCGGGGGGGCGAGCGCGGAGGACGCGGAAAAAACGCGGGGGCGAAGGCGGGAAAAAGCGGAATGGGGGGAGACGGGGTAAGTAGTGGAGAAAAAAATAGTGCACGCGAAGCGGCAAGGGCGCCCCAGGAGTGCAAGGGCGCGCGAGCAGACGGGCACGGGGCGGCCCCAGGAGGCAGGTGCGGCGGAGCAGACGGCACGGGGCGGCCCAGGAGGAGGGCGCGCGAGCAGACGCGGCGGGGAGGACAGGAAGGGGGCAGGGAGAAAGGAGAGGGGGCGGCGCGCGACGGGACGAGGGCGGGGGAACGGCGAGGTGAAGGTGGGCGGCGGGGGGCGAGGCGCTGAGGACGCGGAAAACAGCGGGGGGCGAAAGGCGGAACAGGGAGAAGAACCGGAGGAGAGAGAAGAAATAAGAAGGCGGGGAGCAGAGGCGGCGAAAAGGAAGACACCTAGGGGCGGGAAGAGCCGGCGGGGACGGAATCACGGGAAAAAAAAAAAGACGGCGAAGGGGAGAAGAAAGCGAGGGGGGGCGGGGACGCAGTATGCGGCAAACCACAGGGGGAAAAGCGGGAGGACCAACAAGGAAGCAGAAGGCAAGCGCCCCGGGGGGCGGCGACGGAGGCAGGCGGGGAGGAGACAATGGCAGAGGGCAAGGGGACGAGGGCGGAAGACCAGGCAGGACGGCGGGGGGGGGGGGGGCGTGAGGCACGAGAAACGCGAGAACGGAAAAAGCGACCAAGGGTCAAAGGACACCACGGGAGGCAGGAGGGGGGAGGGGCGAGGCGGAGGAGAGGGGGCGCAAAAGCGGCAAGGTGCAAACAGAAAGGCCGGAAAAGGAACGGGAGAAAGGGAGGAGAGGGGGGCCTGCGCGCGACGGACGAGGGCGGGGAACGGCGAGGGGAAGGGGGCTGGCGGGGCGAGCGCCGGTCTGTGTAGGCGGAAATCAGCGGGGGCGATAAAGGCGGGAAAAATTCGAGGGGTTTGGGAGATCGGGGAAGAGGGAAGAAAAAAAGAGGGCACGCGAAAGCGCAAGGGCTGAAGCCCGTAGGAGGGCATGTGGGCTCGAGCTAGAGGGCACGGGGCGGCCAGGAGAAGCTAGTGTCGCTAGCGAGCAGATCGTGCACTGGGGCGTGCTCAGTTAAGGCAGAGCGCTCTGAGCTCAGAAACGTCGTCGAGGGAGGACAGATATGGTGTGGGCAGGGAGATAAGGGAGTGGGGGCGGCGCTGCCACGGACGAGGGCGGGGGAACGTCGAGGGTAAGGTGTGCTGGCTGCGTGGGGCAGCTCGCGAGGACGCGTTTTTTTTTTAATAACGCGTGGGCGAAAAAGGCGGAAAAAGCGGGGGGAGACGGGGTAAGAGGGGATAAAAAAAGAGGTGGCACGCGAAGCTGTCATAGGGCGTGGTCACAGGAGCATGTGTGCGCTGACGAGTCCAGATCGGTCATCTGGGGACGGCCCAGAGGCAGGGCGCGCGAGCAGGACGTGACGGGGCGGCCCAGGAGCAGGGCGCTTATTCGACGCAGAGCGGCGTTGGGGGACAGAAGGGTTTGCAGGGAGAAAGGGAGATGTGGGCGTTGTGCTGCGCGACGGGACGAGGCGGTAAGGGAACGGCGAGGGGAAGGGGGGCGGCGCGGCGGGGGCGAGCGCGGTATAGACGCGGAAACGTGGTTTGGGCGAAAGCGGACAGAGGTAGGATAGAAAGGAGAGAGATGATGAAGATAAGAAGAAGGCGTGTGAAGCAGAAGGCGGCTGGAAAAGGAATGGACACCGAGTGAGCGAAGTTAGCCGGGTGGACGGAAGCACGAAGAATATAAATAAAATTAAAAGGGAAGGGGAGAAGAAAGCGAGGGGTCGTGGTACGCTAGGAGCGGCAATACCTACAGGGGGAAAAAGCGTGACATTTTAATAGCACAAGAGAATGTGTCTAGATAGCAAGCGTGTCCCGGGCGGCGGACGGAGGCATGGCTGTGGGAGGAGGACAAGGCAACAGGGCAAGGGGTACGAGTGCGGAAGGACCAGGACGAGGACGGCGGGGGGGTGGGGGTGGTGGAACAGGAGGACGGAAAAAGGCTGCGACGAGGGCGACGAAATACTGGGGGTGTGTGAGGAGGGGGGGCTATTAGGAGCAAGGCCAGGAGAGGGACGGGGTGCAAAAGCCCAAAGAGGGCCGCGGGGGCTGGCCAGGGGGAAATAAAGAGTGGGTGAAGGATGTGAATGTGGGGGCTAGGGCGACAGGTGGTAAGTAGTGCCATACCCCCCCCTCCCCCACCAAAAAAAAAATTGGTTAGAGAATAAAAAAGGGGGCAACTGGGGGCAACTAAAAGGGTCAGAGTGTTGGGGGCAGGGCGTAACAGGGAGGATGGAGGGCATATCAAAAAATCTAGGCAAAAGGAGAAGGGCGCGGATGTGGTGTGGAACTGCAGTGGGGATATATGAGACCCAGGGAAAAGCAAGGGCCTGGGGCTGCAAGGAAGCGATGGGAGGCGGAAGGATATGGGAGGAGGGAAAAGCGAAAAGGAAAAGTGTGTAAGTGGGCTAAACGAAGACGCTGGGTATCATCTGGGGGTGACGGCAAAAGGGATTATGGAAGAGTTGAGCTAGGGGCAACGGAGGTAGGCTCCGACTAGAGGGCTGGCTGTGTATTGGGGGGCACGTCTGATCCGAGGTGCGCCCCGCTGAGTTTTGTCCCGAGGGGAGTAGCGCCTATGTGGCTCTAGAGCCTCGGCGAGCACCGTGACAAAAAGAGGCTTAAAGCCCCAGAATATGTCTATCAGGGTCCGTTACTAGGGTAGCTAGAAAAAATGTCCGAAGTATGGAACAAGGGCTAGTACGGCTGAAAAAGTATGCTCCATAACAAAAGCGATACGAAGAGGGGAGAGAAAGTGAGACGGCAATATGGAAGGATAACGATTTGTAAGGCACGCTTGGTGATGAAAGCTTTATGGCCGCCGTCTCTCTGTGTGTATAGGCGGGAGCCACTTGAAACAGAGTCGGGCCCTATTAGAACAGAGGGGTAAAGAGGCGGGCGAGGGGAGCGGGGGGGCCCGGGGTGCGCAAGGGGGATAGAAGGACGGGGAAAAAAAAACAGGATTAGAAGGCGCGGTAGGCAGAGCGGGAGGGGCACCAAAAAGCGAAGCAAGGCAGCGCAGGCGCACACCCAAAGGGGCCAACCAAGGGGCTTGTGATCGACAGCCGGGCCACTATATCGGGGGTATGAGGCAGGGCACACATCATCAGACCAAACAAGCCTTGTGTGGGAGGCTCTGAGGGGGCTGTCCGAGCAGGGATAAAGAGATATGAGAGTGGTACGGCTGGGGGATAAGCGTTCTAAACAACCAGAAAAGGGCCGGAGGGCAGGGGAGTATGCGTAGAAGGCGTTGGGGTTGGAGGTGAGGGTCCCCACCGGGGAAGGGAAGGAGCCAGGGGCACAGGGCGGGGCGCCGGGGAGGAGAGCCGGGGTGTCATGTGACGAGCGGGAGGGGGTGACCAAACGAACCACGAGCGCC
This sequence comes from Eptatretus atami, assembly GCA_035128595.1. NCBI lineage: Eukaryota > Metazoa > Chordata > Myxini > Myxiniformes > Myxinidae > Eptatretus > Eptatretus atami. The sequence continues at coordinate 177,337,278 of CM068955.1, read as the reverse complement.
GCAAACTCACAACAACCTATCGTAGCACCGACAAACTCACACAACCACGAGCGCCGCAAACCACACAACTCACCGTAGCGCCGCAAACCACTAACGAACCACGAAGCACCGCAATATCCACAAACAACCTACGAAGCGCTCGCAAACACAAAACCACGAGCGCCGCAAACCACAACAAATCACAGCACTTCGATACCACCGGCCCCGCTTTTTTTTGACACCAAACGGTTTCCTGATCGCCTCCGGCTGCCAGCGGATGTCCTAGTCGTCCATCGAACCCGCTGCTCTGCGGCAGAATATATAAATTACCGTCGCCTACAAACGAAAGGAAACAAGGGAGGCCTTTTTATTGAGAACGCTAGTGTAAAAAGAACAAGTTGTGATATGCTTTTTGGGGGCTGCTGCTGAGGTTCCGATCCGTCTCTTGGGAGGGTCTTTTTTCTCCAAGCGTCACCGCAGAAGGGTTGAGATGGGGCGGCTAGGGCGGGGTCTAGAGGATGGGGGAGGCAGGTGAATATTAGAAGGATAACGCTATCCCGGGCGTCGAAGCGGCCGCAGGAAAGGCGGGAAAGGGGGGGCGATTCTAGAAAACAGGAGAGCGATTGCGTGTGTGGAACGGTAGGAACGTCCCCTCGTGCGTCGAAGCGGGCCGCAGGAGCGGGAAAGGGGGGTCGGACTAAGAAAAGCGGGAGCGGCGAGCGCGGGGAACTTGGTCTTATTTTTTTGGGGAGAGAAGGGCGCACAGGACGCCAGCGGGGGTGCGGGGGTGGGGGGGCGCCGGCGGCGCGGCGGGGGTTTTGGGGGGTGGTGCGTGGGTCGGGGGGCCGCGGCTTTGCTGGCTGCGGGGCGGCGAAGATGCTGGGCGGGCGGGTCGGACGCGGTCGATGGGCGGCGGATTGCGCCAGGCTGAGGGGGGAGTCGGGTTTGTGTCGGTTGGCCACCAGGTGACTGTCTGTGTTTTACTGGGAGCGCCGCGGGCAGCGCGGGCGCGCAAGCCCGGCGCGATCCGGGGGGAGAGCGCCGGAGAGAGCGCGCCAAGCGCTCGTGTGGGGTAAGGTCCTGAGACGTCTTTATGTCCGTGTGCTGGCCGTCGTGCCGTGTTGTGACAGATCGGCTGCGACGTGTGTTTACCCGTCTCAGCGCATCCACGAGGGCATGGATATCCGGCACTGGCTCGCGGGGAGGCGGTGCGGCGGCATTAGGCTCCAGGCTCTAAGATAAGGGGAGGCGAACTCCTTGGCGGAGCCTCCTGGCGGGGGGGTAGAGCGGGGTAGTGGAGGCCGAGGGGTTTGATTGGGCGGTATTTTTATTGCGAATGAAGGGGGGCGCCGGGGCCCGGGAAGGAAATATAGACGGTGAGAAGACGATTGAGAAGGGCGAGAGAGGCGGGGAGATGGCGGGGACGGGCGCGGGCGGGGCCCCGGCCCCCAGGAGGGCAGGGCGGGTGAGAGTGGGACTGGGTCCTTGGGAAAGAAATGGGCAGATGGGGGTAGAGAGGTGATCTCGCAAGTTGGCCCGTCGAGTGGTCGTGTTGCCTCCCATGGGTAAATCGCCTTATGAGTGCATGTCGACGGAATAGAGAGGTGGGAAGGTATTAAGACCGTGGAAGAGTAAGCGGACGCCGGCTTTTGTAATATAGGTCGGCTTGATGATAAGACCCGTCCCGTGCGGGAGAGCACTTGGCATAAAGGAACGGAACCGGCTGGGGGGGGGCAGGACCAGCCAACCGGCGCCGTATTGGTATCGTGTGTGCCCGAGTGAGCTGTCTATCCCAGCGGGACGTAGATGGATGTATGTATTGCGGTAGATGTTGCGTCGAGACTCGAGGCGCGGCGGGGGAGAAAGGCTGTATTGCTCGGTGGGAAGACCCCAACGGACAGGGGCCTGTCGGGGGGCAGTGTTAAGTGGCACTCTGAGGAAGGGTGTCCGTGACCGGGGGTTTTTTTTTATTGCTGGCGAGTCGATGTAGGAGTGGAATTATTGTCGTTAGTCTGGAGCGCACGCCTTTTTTTTTTTGCGGGCGCGAAGGCGGAACAATGAAGTATGTAGCAATAAGAAGGTAGTGTGTCATATGTTTATGTAGATGTGTGGAGGTAAGACCGGAAGAGTGAGTGGTCAGAGCAAATAGCGCAGCCAGGGGCCAGCGATTCGGTTAGAAAACGATCGCGCGGATGTCCCATTGAAGATATGTGTATAAAGACTCTCGTAAAAGGTCTTTTGGGTGGAAGCGGAATAGGCTCCCAAATGGTGTGCTGGATGGGTGTGGCGTGGGGGGGAACATAAGCGAAATCGAAAAGGCCACGCGAGGGTGGGCACAAGGGTGAGGCCAGACGAGGAGGGGAGCGGCAGGACCCAGCCGACCAGAACCCGAGGCAGGTAGTAGCAGGGAGCGCGAAGGCACCGCCAGCGCGCGCAGAGGAGCTGAGCGGGCTCGAAGGTGATTCCGTGGAACTCCTCGGACCGAAGTCGTAAATAGCGGGCAAGAGGGCCGGAGGCAAAGGGAGGACGCACGGTAGAGAACAGTGATACCGGCAATATAATGGGGCATGCGGAGCGAGTGCACGGCACTTATTTTTATTTATTTTTTTCTTTTTTTTTTTTACGGTGCTGATGTATGGTGGCCGGGCAATGGCTTGCCAATGGGTGCGCGCAGGATCTTCCGAAGAAGGTGAGGGTGGTCGCGGCGTGTTGTATAAGTGATAGGTCCAGAGATGCACTAAAAAAATACGGAAGAGAGGGGAGAGAGCAAGCACCGGGAGAGGCAGGCGTGCCCAAAGGCAGAACCCGAACAGGGGAGAAGGTCGGGCAAGGGAGGGCGCGTTCTATTTTTTTTTGATATATTAGGAACATTTTTTAGTTTTTTTATGTGGATTTTCCGAAGGGGGAATGGTTGTGGGCTGTTGGTGGTGCGAGGTGTAAGCAAAGTCGTGCTACGACAACCAGTCTACAAGGCCCAAAGCACTGTATGTCATAAGATTTGGACCGGACCACCATGATGAGGGTGTGCAAAGCCGTCCTCACTGTGTGGTACACAAGTGAGGCGGCAGGACAAGGAACAACAGCCAAACAACCAGGGACAGAAGGAACGGACATATGAAGTTAGTGCATCCTGATTGGACGGGCGTATGTTTTTTCATACAAGCAGATCAGACTAGAGAGGGGGGAAACACGAACCTGCGGCACTCGTGCCTTTGTGGGTGTCGTATCGAATGATAGGAGGGGGCCAGGGGGGGGAAAGGGAAGACACGGGCTATATGGTGTGGTCTGCGAGCCTGTAACTGGGGCGGACAACAACCGCGGCGTGACGAAAGGACGGAAAAAGGAAGGCAGGGAAGCGGACCCCACATCGTTTTTTTTTTTTTTTTTCGGGTAGGAGAGACGCAAAAAAAAAAGGTCTAATCTATATTCGACACAAACGTCACCCGGCCGAACTTCTCTGAATCAAGCACGGGGCTAAGAAGACCGAGGGTAGGAACCCTGAGGATCTAAATCTTTATATTCGCAACAACAAAAAAAGATGACAAGGCTGGAAGACGACGATGGTGTGTCACGAGGCTAGGGAGGACGAGAGAGGGAGAAGCAATGGAGGAACTAATGGTGTAGATAGGGGGACCAAGGGAGAATATAGGTTTTAGCATTACATGTATTTGGGGTTAGGAGACAGTGGTAGAGTAGCTGGAAAAAGGGCGAAAACCCGGGGCGTGCACAACGGCAAATAGATTGGGGACCTGTGGGCTAGTAACAGGGGAAAGGGCTACAATAACAAGGGAATAGGAAAAGAAGAAACAGGAGATCAGTGTGCGAGAGCGTGAGGGGAGTTGATGTGGTCGGCGTAAGAAGGCGAAATATCCTCTTGTGTGCTGAGGCCTCACAACGGTATATATGTACGGTTGTTGACAGGCATATGGGCAAGGAGAGGATCCGGGGTTTGTCTAATAACGTGCCGCGTGTGAACGGCCTAGGATTACATATTTTGAGAACGGCATGAGTATGCTTGAAGAGGGAGTGTCGCTATCGCTGCGGAGGAGCCAGACGGGGAGGTATATATGCAGCAGGAAATAACATATTACGGGAGGAGTGCGTCCTACGGGCAAGGGGCGAGAGATTAGATAAGGTGCTAAGTACTGGGGGTGGTTGTGTTGTAAGGAATCACTCTTATGAGGTGAGCAGATATAATATATGGGGGCAGCCGACGCGCAAAGGGTGGGCTTATTTGGGCGTGAGTGAGGTGGAGGCAAAAGGCGAAAAGGGGCTAAGGCGTGGACCGGGGACCGGGACGGTGACGAATATATAGGAAAAGCGAGTCGCCGTGTGGCAGAGCAGGGGCGAGGGATGGTCTGAATCTCAAGATCCGATAACCCCGGCCAGAGGCACAACCCCCCCGAGGAGAAGGCAAAGGGAAATTTCGGCTACTCTCTGAAAATACAAGCTGCTATGGCGAAGGCTGGATCCGTGGGGCGTTATCTCGGGAGGAAAAGGAAACAGCGTAGCGCGGTGGTGATCTCAGTGCAGGGCCTAGGTGGTGCTGAACCACTTATAGACGAAACCCCGGCCAGATGCGACAAACCCCGCGGAGAGAAAGGGGGGACGCAAAAGGCGCATATGTGGAAGGGCAGGACCGGTGGACTCTTTTGGAAGTACCGGGTGTGATTAGAGAATAGAGTATTATAAAGCGAGCGCGGGGGCGAGCAGGGGTAGCAGGGGCGAACCAAAGACCGAAGACCCCGGGCAGAGGCGACAACCCGCCTGAGTGAGATGATGGCAAGAGGGAAAGGGGCGACCCAGGAAGGGGCCGGAGGGGGGAGGAGGAGGCGACCAAGGAAAAGGACAGGGGACCCACACCGCGAGCGAGGGAGCGCAGCGGGAGGGCCAGGGGCGCAGGGCCCGAGGCTGGGCCCGGGAAGCCGGAGGCAGCCGCGAGGGCGGAGGAGGGCGCCCCCAGGCGAGGGCATGGGAAGGGCGGACAGGAAAGAGGGCGCAGATGAGGCAGGGCGGGGGGGGGGAAAACGCCACAAAACAGGGGGGGAGGCCGAGGACGGAGGGAGGGGCAGGAACAGATACGGACGGACGGGGACGGAAGGCCAGCGAGACGGGAGAGGGAGGGCAAGCAGCGGGGAACAGCCGCGCAGGAAGGGAAGGCAGGGGGAGGGCACACCAAGGGGCGGGAAGAGGGAGAGCGAAGCACGGGAAAAGAGAGGCAGATTTGGGTTAGCAAACCAGGGTTGAGCTCAGACTCGTGTAGGGAAGAGAGTTATGTATGGACAGTGGGGTTTTTATTTTAGTGTACATGTATAAGCAAGCGGAAGGATAGGGTGTTTGACAAGAATGAAAAGAGTGGGATGAGGAATACGTATGCTAGGACAGGAATGGTAAACCATGAGGCCAGTGCATCTGGCGGGGAGAGAGCATAGGTGTGTGGCTGTGGTTTTTAGGAAGCAGAGTGAGCCATGAAAGGAGATGTAGTTGAGGAGGAAAATAAAAAAATAAAAAAAATAAATAAAAAAAAAAAAAATAATATAAAAAAAAATATATAAAATAAATATAATAAAAAATAATAAAATAAAAAAAAAAAAAAATAAAAATAAATAAAATATAAAAATATTAAGTAAAATAAATAAAAAATAAAATAAATGAAAAAAAAAAAAAAAAAAAAAAAAAAATAAAATAAAAAAAAAAATAAAAAAAGTTGTAAGGGGAGGGGGGTGAGAGAAGGAGGAAGGTGCCAGAAGCGGACGCCCAGGGCGGGGGACGGGCGGCGAAAATATGTCCAAAGGCAAACAGGTGTAGGGGCGGGCGTAGTGATGGTCTCAGCCGGGGCTCTGACAATCTGTATAACGGCCGAGTTATTTCCGAATCAATAGGGAGGCGTGATAGGCAGTGGCGGGATGTGTGTGGTCAGTTTGTGGAGCATGAGTCTCAACAGGCCAAAAGGAGTCGGTATTAAGCAGAGAACGCGGGAGGGCAGGAGTGCTGTGGGTGGAGCGGCGTGGGAGTGGATGGGCAGTGGTGGGCAGACCGTGACGGGAGATTTAAGGTTTAATGGATGACGTGACAGGAAAAGTGTAGCCCTGCGGGGTAGTCTGAATATATGAAGAAGGGGGGCGCGCTGAGGGCAAAACGAGGGTTGTAGAGAGGGCGGTTTTTTTAATTGGGGATACAAATAAAAATATATGTAGCGAAAAATGCTATTTTTGGGGCTGGAAGGTAGGCTGACCGGACAGGGGCTTCGTGAGGAGACGGTATTTACGGCGGTTGTGGACGCCTGGGAACCAGCGGCGGAAGGAAACCCCGGGCGACCCCCGAAAAACACAGGGGGGGGGCGGGGCGGCCACCCAGAAGGCCGCACCACACCCAGGGGCAGGAAAACACAACGAGATCAGGAGAGAACCGCCCACCAAAAGGGAGGCAGAGCGGAGTCAAACCACGGAAGCCGAGGTTCGCGCGGACAGACAGGTACAGGCAGACAGATCTTAACACAACATAGACGTTAAGAGAGGGGACGAGGGGGGGCGGGAAAAGAGGGGGCTTTTTGGGAAACCAAAAAATACTAGTGTGTAATTTTTGGTGAGGCGAAACTTGCCTGTGAGAAGACTGAGCTGAAAATAATAAAAGCATTGGAACAGGGAGGCAAAAAGAAAAAAGAAATATGTGCTAGGATATATAAGGGCCCATGCAGGAATAACAGGGACGGCCAGGAAGTGAGGCGGATAAAGCCCAACGGGGGAGGGGGACCCCGCGGCGACGACCGGGCCGGGACCGCGAGGCGCGGTGAAGGGGAGGCGGAAAAGACGCAGCCCACCAACAGCACCCGAGAAACAGACCCCGGACGGGGACCCGGAGAGAAAGCCAGAGGATAAAGCACAACGGAGGCCCAAAGCCAAACGCCGCGGGGCCGAGCAAGCCGCGGCCAGCGCCAAAAGGCAGAGACAGGAACCGAGGCGACAAGGGGGATGGACAAGGACGAAAAGCCGGCCCGACAGCACGTGAAAGGAGGACAGAACTACAGGAGGGTCTGTAGCACCAGAGACACCACGCGAGCGAGGCCCAGGCAAAGGGAGGCAAACAGCGTGGAAGGGGACCGACACGGGGCAGCGAAACACGCCGGCCACGTAAGCACAACAAAAGTCGGCCCGGCGGAAAGGGAGGGGCAAAAGCGGCAGGCATGCGAAAAAAAAACAAACCGGACAACACAAAAAGCGAGACAAAAGGACACGGGGGAAAAAACAGCGGGACGGGGTGACGGGAGAAACAAACAGGGGGACGCGGGAAAAAATGGCAGGGGGCGGAGCCAGGCATGGAACGGCGGCGACGGTGGAAGCCTCGGGCGGTCCCGAGGGGCAGGCCCCGGGGGCCGGCGGAAGGAAGACCAAGGGGGGACCGCAGCCCGGCAGCCGGCGGAGGGCGGCAAAAGGAGGGCCGGATTTTTGGGGCGTGAAGGAGGGACACTGGCGATGCATGCGTGACGATTATTAAGTCCGCTGTGCCCCAACCAGGAGGCAACCAGCACGAGAGAGCATCAGCAGTTTGAGTAGGGCAAACTCGCGCCCGCCAAGACGGCGGGGGCACGCAAGCCGAACCGGAGAGCGAGAGGCAGGAAAGAGGAGGCAACAGGGCGGACAGTGGATGAGGGCAGGGCGTCTCGATTACAAGAGGGTTGTGTGGAGTGGTTTTTTTTCATAATTTTTTTTATGTTATTTCTTTAAGTATTGGGGGGGGGGGGAAAGCAGGAAAACAGGTAGAAGGCCAAAGAACAGAAAGCGAAAGGGGGGAAAAAAGGAGCAAAAAGAAGGGGTGGTGTGTGGGCTTTGCGAACCAAGGTGTGGTGGGTGTGTGTGGTTGGGGGATATAAGCACTGTATATGTACAGGTAGTAAAATGACAAAATACATAAAAGGGGCGCGAACTGTTAAGTGGTGGGTTGGTCTGGGGGGAAAGCACGGAAAACAGGTAGAAAAGCAAAATAATAATAAAATAAGGCGCGTGGGGGTGAGGGGGGGAAGGGAACTATAGGGGTGGGTTGTTGGGGTGGGGATATAGCATCGGAATAACAGTGTGAGATATAGGCCAAAAAAAAAAGGCTGAGAAGTGAGGGAGGGGGGGGTTTTATTCTGTTTTTTTTAAATTTGGGAACAAGGGGGGGGGGTATGGGGGGAAAGCAACGGAGTAACAGTGGAAAAACGCATAAAGATAAATAGGGTCGCGATACTATAGGGGGGTGGGTGTGGGACCAAGGCAAAAGTTTTTATTAATGGGCTAGGATGCCGGGGACCAGACCGAACCCTCCCCACCAAGGATTTGGCGGCGAATCGAGCAAGGTAGTGTGGGCGAGGAAAGACGTGGCACAAATCTAAACAATAAAATACTATAATCAACACAAAACAGAAAGGTGTGTGAAACAGTGATATCGCATTCTAGCGGCGAATAAGAGGCGTGAGTGGGTAATCGATGTTTTAAGCGGGCACGCTGATGAGGAGCGGTCTAGTTTGGTAGACACGGGGACCAAAACCGGAAACGTGTATGTCAGGTGCTTAGCAGAGACAGGCGGTGGAAAAAGGAAGCCGTGGGGAGGACAGGACAGGCGTGGGCGGTGGTGCCGGGGGGGGGCCTGTTCTGAGAACTGAGTCCGGTATAAAACCGCATAAGGGGCACCGGTGATAGAGGCAGGGTTCGGACGGCCAGGGGCAGGACAGAAGTAAAGTAGGAATAATAAATATGTTTTTTTAGGAGCGTCGCGACCGTCGCGGCGCGGGGGCTGTGGCTGGTGAACATAGGCGTGAGCCAAACATGGAAGGGGCAATACTATACAAGACGCGGCGTCTCGATGCAGGGGCAAGGGGGGGGCAAAAGAGAGCGGGCGAGGCAAGAAGTGGGGGCCGCCAGCCATTTGAATGGAGAATGACGGAAGGTGACCGAGAGGAGTGCCGAGTAATTTGCGTCACGGTTCAGGGGACCACGTCGGGGTGCTAATATATTAGGGCAATAATAAAGGCAGGGTGTGCAGGGTCCGGCGCACTGACAGGGGCGCTTGTAAAAGTTGGGGAGGCGGTAGGTCAAACATAAATATTCCCGTTGAGTAGCGGAAGTTGACAATTTTTTTATATTTTTTTGATTGTAGATGAGAGATGTATTTTTTATTTGTATTGAGAGATAGATGAATAGATGGATTATTGATTTAGAAGTATGATGATTTGTAGATTTGTATAGATTTTAGAGAGGGAGACTCGAAAGAGGGGACGGGTATAGAAGAGGGTACTCTGTAGTAGCGGTGTAGTGTGGGGGCATATTGGGTATGACGCAAGAAAGGACCAAAGGTGCGGGGTGGCACATGAAATTAGGAAGGGCAGGGAGGAACGGAGGGCCAGCAACGAATCGAAAGAAGACAACAATATGATCTCAAGGCGGGGAGGAGGAAGAAAGAAGACAGAACCGAGGGGGAGGACGGCGCGAGGCAGGACGGGCAGAGGCGGAAAAAGCACGAAAAGAGAGAAGAGGGAGCGAACAAAGGGCGTGACGGAAAGGTGCAAGTCAAGCAAGGCGGGGGCAGTAGATGAACATATATAAGCGCGACGAAAAGGTCGCAAAACGGGTGAACGGCCGGCGAATTTTATGAAGAAAAGTAGGGTGGAAAGACTGATTGAATAATAGAGGGGGAAAGAGAAAAGGAAGGGGGAGCAAAGGCAAAAAAGGGGACGGGCAGGCGCGACAAAAAGGCAAAGGACGCAAACCAAAGCCAGGCAGGGGGCAAGGTGTTGGTGAGTGAGACGAGGAGAGCAGAGCACGGGGCCCCAGGGGAATAGAAAGGGGAGGAAAAGAAGGAGGCACAGAAGAAGAAAAAAGCAGGGGGAAAAACGGACGGGCAGGACGGACATGGTGGTGGTGGGGAAAGGGGGGCGAGCCGCGGGAAGGAATGTGAGCCTATCCTCTGGTATGCAACTCCGCAAGGGGACAGGGAGGAGGGGGAAAGTAAGGGAAGAATGGAAGTACACTATTGGAAAGAGGTGAGGAAGGGAGAATATACGAGCAGGGGGGGAAGGGGAGTGTCATGATTTTTAGTGCACCTTAGGCCGCGAATAAGGCTATATAGATATAATCGATAGAAAAAGAATAAAGATGGCTCAGGTATATTGGGTGATCAGAGAGCAGGCGATAGCCTACTCATTCGTGACCGACACAAAGGCGGAGGGGCGCAGACGGTGGGCCGGGGGTATGGTGGCGGACAGGCAGACCGGTGTAGAAGTGCAACAGGTCTAGGACAAAACTAGTGTCAGTATCCTTGTGAGGCTGTAGGTAGATAAGGTCAGAGATGAAGGGTTGGAAGGGGGAGGGCTTAGTGAGTGCTGTATTGTATGAGGGCATTGAGGATGGATTGAAAACAGAAAAAATGCCTATATTGACGGGTCATTGTATGAGGCAAGAAAAAGCCGGGAGAGGCTTTTGAGAGACAGGTCTATGTATGATCCATGTGTATATCGGAGTTATTTGAGTGGGAAGGGCCTGAGGGACAACTCACGGTTCAAGGTGTTGTTCATTAGAACAGAAGGGCAGGACAGGAGAGCGGGGTGACGGGCAAAAAGGCGACGCAAGGCAGGAGGCCCGAAAGAGGGGCGGGAATCCACGGACAGGCGCCGGAGTCCTGGAGATATCAGCGTAGTTTATGAACAGGCGTGATGTCTTGGAGGTACAGGAAAACCCTACGGCAGCGCGTCTGGGGAGGTGTTTGGCCGCGGGAGCGGGGGCGGGCCAGGGGACGGCGCGGCGGCTTTATGGTTCTAGCTGACAATCAGCAGCGGGCGTGGCTTTATGACAGGGTTATACGTGTAGTACTATCTAGAGCGACGGCCATCTTTTTTATTGGAACGGGACGAGGGCGGCGCTGCTGGCCAACGGTCGCAAGGCTGTAGGGAAAGTGTATAACAGGAAGGGCGCAAAGAGTTGACAAGAAGGGGCAAAGTACTGAATTCAAAGTGACCTGGGTTGTGCGGCAACCCCGCAGCGGAAGGAGGGAGTATTGAGAGGCGAGATATAGGGAGGGGGACGCCGGCCGTGCGATTTTTTTCGCAGCTGGGAGGAGGCCCGGGCAGAGGAAAGCGGCCGGTGGAGACGACGCAGACGGGGCTACCTAAGTAAGATTTGTTTTAACAACCCGGTAAAGGGGAAGCGGGCGGCAGCACCGCACCAGCGGGACTCGACAGGGCGATAGTGGTTGGCGTCCAAGACCAATGCGTCGACAGCAACACAAGCGGTTTATGGAAAATAGACCTGGGCATTCGATGTATGTCGGCTGCCAAGGAACTAAAATCAAGAACAAACTGACGATAGCGCAGGAGAGGCTTCGTGGAAGGTGAACTGTAAGGGGTAAGGGGGTTGGGCGTGGGTGATGCTCTAAGAAGCTCGGATGTTGTCAAAGGCGCCGGTGTGTCTTGTGGGAAGTGTTTTTAAGACCAGGATGTTGGGGTGGAACTCGGCCGGGTCAAGCCGGCCCGAGGGCAGCAAAAGGAGGGCCAGCAGGCGGGGACCCGGGGGAAGCGGCCGAGACCCGGCCAGGAGTGGGGCCAAGGCGACCGGCAGGAGACGGCGGTAAACAGCACCAACGCGTCTGTGTCTACAGGGGGTTTTTGTGGCCAAGGATGAGAAGAGAGGGAGCGCAGGAGCAATGGGGGGCAAAGCGCGCGGAACGGCAGTGGTTCCTGTTAGGCCTGACGCCGATGGACACGACAAAGCACAGGGAGCTATCTGTTCTGACCGTCCGCGCCGCTCAAACTGCGGTACTATTATGAGGAAGCAGGAAGTACGTGAAGAACAGCGCGAGCGTACAGTGGAAATCTGAGAAAGGACAGTGTGGTGCAAGGTGTCAGCGTCGGAGCGCGCCGGCGTGTCACTAACCTAGCACTGTCAGGGACCCGCGCAATGTCAGGTGAAATAAGAAACCAAACAGGGTGGAGAGACAGCTTTATGGGATGCGGATGATTGGTGTGGGAGATAGAGGAAACACTGGGAGTGGGATCGGAACGGGAAGGCATAAGGGAAAAGACGAATAGGGGGAGGGACCGTGGGTGTAGCCGGTTTATTAGTAGGGAATGGCAGAGCCTGTAGCAGGCATTATAGTCCCTTATGAGCGGCGTGTGGAGGGGGGGCACGCGCGCAGTGAGGGGAAGAGGCGGTAGGAATAGGGTGTACCGAGAGCTAGGGGGAGTAGTGATTTTATGGGACGAGGGGGGGACGAGAGGAGTGAGGATGATATGTAGGTGAGAGGTAGGACGACCAAGTGAGGACGAAGAGCGGTAAGCGGGGCGGGGGAGCGGTCGATGCGATTAGGCAGCGGGGAGGCTGACGTCATGGGCGAAGGATAACTTTATGGGATGTGGCAGAATGGATTAGTCAGTGGGGCGGGGGAGGGGTGGTGTGCACTCGTATGGGTATAAGAGGCTGAGGAGAAGAGTATAGACTAGCGGCTGGGGGTAAGGGGGGAGGGGGGTGGTGCTGGCGAAGTCTGTGGGGGGTGGAGGGACAGGTAGTCTAGGGAGAGGATTTGGGTTGGTTTTTGCGGCTAGTAGGGGTAGATAGTGATATGTCGTATGGAGAGAGGAGGTTATGGGGGGAGCTTTGGAACAGAATTTGGGGGTAGACTACAGGAGGACGAGGCGGAGGGAACGGGGGAGGGAGGAAAGGGGCGGCGAAGAGAAAGGGCACCCGGGAAAAGTAGGTCGAGCGAATAGTGTGGCACCGGGACAAGGCTTACTTGTGAAATCGAATAAAGGGCTCCGGGTTTTAAGCTCGCCGCGGAAGCAACAGCCCAAGCCCGGCCCGGACGCCAAGAGCCGACGGGGCTGGCGGCGGGGCCCGCGCGCAAGCCCGGGTGGCCCAGCAGCACCACCGCCAGCGGCGGGCGGGTGCAACGGGGAGCGGCGCAGCGGCTGCGGCGGCAATCAAGGCGGAACACGAGGTCTCGATAGAGCCGCCGGGATTGAGTACACCAGTATATCTCCTCTAGGTGGGACAGGGTCTTCCGCGCAATAAGCTGTGAATGCGGCCACGATATATCTTTGAGACGAGGAAAGGAGCCCTCTGCACCATTGCGGTGGGCCTGTAGAATAAAAAAATAGCAGCAAAAGCCGGTGAAGCGTTTAGAAACAAAAAAGTTAATATCAAAAAGAAAAGAGACAAGAACGACAAGGGAAGGGGGCGCCGCGTTTTTTTATTCCGGAAAAACTCGCCGGCCATTGGATTGCACTGAGAATAGGTAGGGGCCGGGGAAGCGCCGAGTGCACAGGCCGCACCGTGATCAATTGACGTAAAAACCCACGCTGTTGTGCACGCAAAAGGGTCAAGCGCGAGATAAGTGAAAGCTAGCGTCTGTCGAGAGCAGAAAAGGATCTCTGGGTGGCGGAAAATAATATTACAACAGGAAAATATTAATAAGGCCAGCTCTACGTGGCTATTAATAAAGAGCGAGAAGCATCCAGAGCAGAGGTGAAGGCGTAACGGTAAAGCGGGGAGTAGTTTTTGAGAACAATGCAGACTGGCGAACGGCCAAAGTAGAACGCGGACAAGCGCGCACGACACCGCCAGGACGGCAGGGAGGAGGGAAAAAAAAAAACCAAAAAAAAAAACTCGCACAGTATACAGGGCTTGCATGGGCTGAGTGGGGAGGCGGGGGACAGACGGGGGGAAAGAGACAAAAGAAATTATCGTTGAGGGGGCAACGCGAAACAGATATATGGGAACGACGGGCACAAACAGCGGCAAGGGAGCGATATGCAGCCGTCGGTTTTCTCGCAGGCAAGAGAGTGTACGGCATGAAAATCGAAGGAGGTACGGCTAGGTAGATGAGTGATGCAGGGGCGAGATATATGTATGAAGCGGGGTCGGAAGTGCCCTGGCGGAGTGCCGCAAACAGTATATGGCAAACAATGCGGCCGAGGGCGGAGAGAAGGGTAGAGGCGATGTTGTTCTAGGAGGCGGATGAGTATGGTGTAGTGACGGCAATCGGGTGGGCGAGAAGTATATGGTGTCCAAAATAAGCGGAGAGGGGCTCTGGCCGGCGCTGGGGTTCTGTGTCGGCAAATGATTGATGACAGGGCAAGGAGGCACGAAGAGCCGAGTGAAAATCGCTGGTGTGGGGAAAACCAAAAAAGGTGCAAAAAAGTAGGTAATACGGCAGTAAAAAAGGGATATAGAATGTGTAGCGGCAGTTAGTGGAGGCAGCACTAGTGTGCGGAATAGGCAGCGCGGCGAAGGCACCCTGGTGCGAGTGCCCGCATAATTCAGAAGGCGATAAAAGGCGGGCTCTGAGGGGTATATGAGGTTGTGAGCGAGGGCCTAGGAGGAGAGATGATGTGTTGAGTGATTCGGCAGAACGGGGCGAGGAGGATATTGTGTGCGTTAATAAGCGGAGAGGCGTGTGACGGGCGGCGGCAGGGAGGGGGACAGTTATATGTAGTGCCAAGTGCAGATTTAAGGTCTGTATGGAAATACGGTGTAGGCGGGGATAACAAAAAAAAGGCCACTTTTTTTTTTGATAGTATATCATACTAACTATGGGAGGAATTATCTGTGAGAGTAGCCGCCACGAGGAGTCGAATTATATAACACAACCGGCGCGGCGCAGGCCTGTCGGGCGTTCCTTTTATGTCGCGCGGCGGGGCGCGGGCGCAGCCGCGGGTCGGCGTCGGCGGCGCTGGGTCGCAGCCGCAGCGGGCGCGGTCGTGCGCGTGCGAGCGCTTACTTATTGGTCGGTCTGTCAGGACGCGGGGCGCAGCCGCGGTTTTTTTTTGTCTGGCGCGCTGCGCTGCGCAGCCGCGGCGGCGTCGCGGCGCGGGCGCATGCCGCTGTGTGCGGTCTCTGTCGGTTCGGCTCGTGGTGCAGCCTGCAGGGATTCGGTCTGTCTGTCCGGCGCGTGTCTGCAGCCGCGGGCGGCGCTGGCGGCGCGGTGCGCTATGTCCGCTGGTCTGTGTCGCGCGCGCTGGCGCAGTCCTCTGGCGGGCGCGGCGGCGTCTGGGCGCATGCCGCGTTGCGTGCGCGGGGCCCGCGAGCGTGGGCTCGGCGGGACAGTGGTTCTCCAGTCGGCGGAAAGGTGAGTCAATTATCTATGTCATCGTGCAAAGACAACGAACTAGGGGGGAAAAGTGAAGCCGCTGGAACGAACTAGTGCTGCTGGGGTCGAGGGTGCCAAGGGAAGCCTTAATGGGCATTGGAAATGCGGGGGGCAAGGGGTCATTGCTCACTGTGGTCGGCAGGTAACTAGTGAGGGCAGCAGGTGGGGGAGCCCACGGACCCAGACAGGGAACGGGAACGGGCGGCGGATACGCGCCAACAAGGTGTAGGATTATAGCACTTGTATTTTTTTTTAACGCTGTGGCGTATGATCGTGTGGGAGCTAGGGGCTCGGCACGGGGCCTCGTTGAGCTGGGAGATAATGTCATGTACTGGGTGCTCTTTTGGTCACTATCCGCGCGGGAGCGCACCGAACGCGCGGCGCGAGTGTCTAGGCTAAGGCCACCGCCGCGCAGGTGAGCACGGAGGGCCCTTTTTTTATTTTCACAGGCCGTGAAGAAGCAGCTATGCAACAGATCGGAAGGGGTAAGCCGCGGGCAGGCGCCGCGCCCGGGCAAGCGGGAGGGCCGCGGAGCCAGGGTGCGGATGGGCCACATATTATACTGTGCAGGGGTGTATATGATGTGGCCGCATAAGTGACATGGGGCGGGAGGGCGTAAAGGGCAGGGACGGGAGGGCCGCTAATTTGGCATATGTGGCTCGCAGCGGCAGCAGAGCGGGCGGAGAGCCGGGAAAAGCCGGCGAGCGGCGTGGGTCTGTGTTAGTAGGCTCTACTCCTGCGGCTCGATTAGCAGCGTGCAGCCGTGCTAGACATGGCATGCAGGAGCCGCGGCCCGCGCGGCCAACCGGGAGAGAAGCAGCAGCGGGCCCACACGGGTTTTAATGACATGGCTGTCGCAACTCCTCGACCAAACCCACACACGCACCCGGGCGCGCCGAAAGGACCGGCCAGCACACCCGGCCCACGACGCCGAAACAACCACGTAAGGGTGGCACGCAAACGGGCGGGCCGCATCGCAAGAAACAGCCATGGAGCTTGGTTGTCTGAAGCGTGCAAAGAACCTTAGAGGCCCAAGAGGGGCCGCAAGCCAGCCGTGTTTTTCCTTCCCGAACTTGAGTGACCTAGCAGTATTGGCGGCGGAGGTTTTGCACTCTACCGAGTGCTCCCCCTCTAGTTCCCTATGTTTAGCTCCCATTTTCCCAAGATCCCTGCTATCACCGTTACAAAAAATATTCAAAGCCCCAGAAATCACATGCCTACATGGATCATAACAAAAAGCCGAAGAGGAACATGCAGTTACTTGCTAAAATAGCCCTAACAAAATCGATACGAAGAGTTTAGAGAAATTTACTGCAATTAATTAAACGAGAAGGGCACTCGGTAGAAAGCATTCCTCCGCCCTGTAATGCTTGATCCACGAGAACATATCTGGCCCAATACATTTTTGAAATATCGTGCTATGTATCGTTTTTGGCCCTGTCTCTCAATGGTGAAGAATTACTTTTAAAAAAACATTAAATAATTCTCGTATTCAGATCTGGATTTTCACCAAAATCGAATCAATTCATCGCAGTCACACACCCAAAGTGTCCACCAAGTTTCGTCCGAATCCGTCCACAACTTTTTGAGATATCGTGCACACACACAGACAAACAAGCCGGTAGTCGGCGATGGGTCGCCGAGCATGGAAAATATAAGATATTGTTACGGCTGTGGAAATTCGCAGAACACCATAAAGGTCCGTAGTTCAGTTAGATCGATAA
>CM068955.1:177285617-177302021 GCA_035128595.1 Eptatretus atami | reverse complement strand
CAGCAAAATCCTTTGAATCAGAAACAAAAAAAAACAAAAAGAAATATCGAACGAAATGAAGTGTTCGCCTCGGCGTGAAAAACCTCCTTCCAATGAGCCCGTAAATAAATGAGGCCGTAAGCGCCGATTCACAGGCCTCACGGACAACTACGAAACCCACTCTTTTCACGCAAGTCTCGCGATAAAGTAAGCTCTCGCGAGATCATAAAATTAACCTTTTTCTTTTAAAAAAAACAACAGGAAAAAAAATGCCATTTTCCACGTTCAAAAAAGATCTATAATCACCGATTCATATTGAATTCGAACTGTTAATCTTGTGAGATTATAACATCGACGTGCGACGTCCAAATAGAACGCGTACAAGCGCTCACTACACCGCCATGGACGCATTGGATGAGTGGAAAAAAAAAAACCAAAAAAAACCAAAGAAGGTGGGAGACGAGCACCAACCCAGAGGGGAAGCAGTACTCCATCAGGCTGCAGACGAAAGCTTTGTATGTGATCAGTAGCTCAGGTGGCCCAAGGAAGGACTTTGCACGACGGAGGATTCCCAGTCAGCGATTGGCTTTGGAGGCGAGGTTGGAAATGTAACTTTCCCAGGAAAGATCATGGCAGATAGTGAGACCCAGAAGCTTGAAAGGAAGGACTTCTTCCAGGAGATTGTTGAGAAAGTAGATGGGTGGGGGGATCCAAACGGTCCTTTTGGAGAGACAGTGAGAAGTTAACACTGTATTTTACTTTTTGCTTTGTATTTGCTTGTGCTCTTGCTCTTTGCTTGTGCTCTTACAGCATAATAGTTCATCACATGTTCAGAAGATGAAAGTGAATGCTGTTGTAAGTTACCATTGAAATGATCAATTTACAAATCCATCCATCCATCCATTGGGACCATACTCTGTGCAGGACCGTTGGTGCTGCCTAAGCAGTCTCCCTTGGCTATTGGGTACGATCTTGGACAGTCGCCACTCCGACACAGGACACCAGCCAAGCTGGCACTCATTTTGCCAACCTCAGAAGGATGCCAGGCTGAGTCAACCCCACCTCGTATTGATTCAACAGCCAAAAGGATTTGAACTCAGGACCCGAGGATCCCAGCCGCCAACAACAGGCATAATTTACAAATGATTTTTGTGTAAACATTTAATACCTGTCAAATGGTGGGTGTCTTGTCCTGCCAGAGGAAAAAAAAAAAACTCCCCATTGAAATGGCACACAAACCATTGATAATCATTTTTAATTTAAATCTCTACCATAACAATGTTACGATAAATACAGCACATAATCATATTTTTAAATTGTATGCACACGATGTTCCTGCCGTCAGTTGCATCTTAAGTTGCTCAGTCGTGTTAAGACACCACCTGTGGCACTGTGTTAAAACCGCCGCACCAGTTAAACATGTGGCGTGTAACTGCTGCTGCTGCAACAAACTGCAATGTCCGCACGAATGAGCCATTAACAAAATACGATCAGCTTGTTGGTGCAACGAGTAATGGCAACTTTGAGCATTGATGAGAGAGCGCACAAATACTTATCGCAGTGGTGTGTTTGCCAGTGATTTATGAATGCTCTTTTTGCAGTGATTGTAGCCGGAGCCAAACTTGTAGGTGGAGAATGAAACCTGCCTGATGTCACCGCTGCAAGTGCAAGCTCGGTTGCAGCAATACAGGAAGGATGTGGTTTGGTGACAAAGCATGACTTCAGTTATGAAGTTATTGTCGTGTCTGAGCTGGACCGGGAGAACTGACTCACTCAGCCAAAGCATAGTGAAAAGAACCCTGATGTTTCACTTTTATTACATTTGACAATGGGTGAGAAGCTTCCCCCAACTAAATCTGCTCGGCCTTTCAGTTCTAGTTATGTTGTCAAGGTCTTTGCTTCAGTGCTGCCTGAACCTGGTTAGTGGTATCCTGCCATCATCTTCCCAGATGCAATTGCTTTTTCGGGCTTATAGATAGTACCCCCTCCATCCCTCCCATCCCCTACGACCCTCCATCCCCCATTCCCCTACCCCTGTCTTGTGAATAGTAATTAAGTTATCACTGGCACCCTGGAGATACAAATTCCTGCCCCTGACTACCAATGGCAAGGCAAATGAAACACACCACGGTTGATCCTTGCCGTGGTGCTGTTTTGCATCACTGAACGTGCCTTCAAACAGAGCACCATAGAGATATTAATTGCAACACACTTTGTATGCCTGTGTTGGCTTAATGTTTCGGGTGGTGAGCTTGGGATCCTTGGATCCTGAGTTCAAATCCCGCTCGGCTGTTGAATTAATACCAGGTGGGGTTGACTCTACCTGTCATCCTTCCGAGGTCGGCCAAAATGAGTACCAAGCTTGCTGGTATCCTGTGTCGGAGAGTGGCGACCGTCCAGGATCGTGTCCAATAGCCAAGGAGACTGCTTAGGCATCACCAACGCTCTGCACAGGAGTATGGTCCCAATGGATGGATGGATGGATACACTTTGTTATTTGTGCTTGAATCATTACCCCGTGCACATCTATCTATAATTCCAGCAGTGTGTGTGTGTGTGTTGTGTGTGTGTGTGTGTGTGTGTGTGGTTGAGTGTGTGTGTGTGTGTGTGTGTGTGTGTGTGTGTGTGTGTGTCTGTGACCGCTGTTTCTCGACAACCACTGGTCCGATCTCATTGAAACTTGCCACATATATTACTGGGGACCTGAGGATGTGCCTTTTCAAGGTTTGATATTAATCGGACAAGTGCTTCCCAAGTTATGCCATTTAATTTACCAACCAATGACAAGACACGTTGTTGCTCGTGGGCATGTGGCCGATCGCGGGAAAGGAACGCAGCCGCGTTCCGCCATTACGGGTTTATAACGTACGGGCTTTCCGGAGAGTGATGACTTCGTGTATTCTAATAATTTCTCGATTTCTTATGCGCATTTATAGATAAACACAATGCCCCAAGTTATGATGGTTTTCATATTAGACGGTGCATAAATTTCGGGTAACATCAGAGTGCTGGTATGCTCCGAACCAGGAAGTAAATTTTTTTTCTCTCTCTCTTCTTCTCTTTTGTTTTTCCTTGCCACGACATTGCGAAAAGGTAAAATACCTGTTGGCGCTATTGAATAATTGGGTATTAAAACTAAATTGCCGAATAATCGTAACTGCGAATAATATGCCAACTTCCGGGCCACGCACGTGCGGGCACGCGAGAGCGAAGAAACGGCCTGTGTGGTTGTTGTTTGTTGCTTCGCGGTTGAATATTTATTTATTTATTTTTTTTTTTTTTTTACGGGCACGTTACTAGTAGTGCAAAAATGGGGTAAGCAATTGGTTCACTCTGTCTGTCTTGGCAGTCCATTTCTATAATCGAGGAATTACTCAATTCCAATGGAATGTTATATTTTGAACACTGTGGAACACGAATCGGACATGAACCTGCTGTTTTGCAGTACTTTGGCTCTGAATTGGCAAATGGCACGCTTTCTCGTCCGAGCGGAGTTCCGTAAAATCAAAGATTCACACAAAATGGTGGCACCCAGCTAAGCAACAATAGAGCTAACTTCATCAAAAAGATCTGTTGTTTAAGTACATATTTTTCTCAAAGTCGGTTCCAAAATCGTCAGTTTTCCGAGAAGGTTGGCCGGAAGGTTCAGCTCTGGACTGTTCCGTTTGACGTATCGGCTTCATACGGGTTGCTATCAGGTCTGTTATTCAAAGTTCCAAAACATAGCTAATCGGGATCATTCTCAGAAATGCAAATCAGCGTTGTAAAGACTCTTCCCATGCCCTCTTTCTCAAGACTGCACGGGGTAAGATGTTGTATGAACTCTCCGTTATCCCAGTTTCACCTTGTCAAAAGCTCTTTTTTTTTTTAGAATGCTGACCACCTAATCTACGCAGGAGCACATTATCAAGAAATGGAGCATATCGTCAACACGCTTCTTTCTGTCTGTGAACTCGAGTGGCATCAGAATGGGCAGAAATGGAGGAAATGCCCTTTATTCCTTACTTGGCACACACTTCGTTTCTGTGAGCACTCCGTTCTACGACTCAACTTTTTTATTTCATTCCTTCTCCATCTTAACCTTTTCTTTTCTTTCATTCTCATTGTTTCAACCTGTTGCATATGTTGAAGACTTCATTTTACAGGCATTTAAAAAAACTTGTACCGTAACAATAAATTGAAAGTTTTCAGTTTTGTACATCAATGCAATGAAATCAAGTTATTTTTGGCTATATTTGGCCATTTCTGCTTTTTCCCATGCATAGGGCTTGCACGATAGCGAAGGGGTAGCATACTTGCTTTTGAGCTGTCCAGTTGGGCTGGCAAGATAGCCGAGAGATATTCAGACTTGCCTCTCAACTCTCTAGCCTGGGTTCAATTCTCGGCCCAACTATAAACTATCGTCCCTGTGTTTCGCAGGAGGCCAAGGCATCAACGTGTGCCGTTCCCTTGGATGCACGTTAAACTGGCATCCCATCTGCCAGCATTCCTTTGTGAGCGTTAAAGATCCCACTGCGTCCTTCACGAAGTGATGTAGGCGAGCTTTCACCAGCACTCTGAATAATAATCGAAATCCCTACTCCGACCTACATGGGGCACTGCATCAGCAAAACAGCCATTCCTTCAGCAAATGATGCAACTTGGAGCCATCTGCTGCATCAAAAAGAAAGGAAGCTGGCGAGTCCAAGTTCGATTTCCAACCTCAATGTAGACTGTCACCCTTGTATTTTGCAGACAGGGGCGTTA
Source organism: Eptatretus atami (assembly GCA_035128595.1). Classification (NCBI taxonomy): domain Eukaryota; kingdom Metazoa; phylum Chordata; class Myxini; order Myxiniformes; family Myxinidae; genus Eptatretus; species Eptatretus atami. Next base: position 177,297,296 of record CM068955.1, on the reverse strand, counting down.
TCGTGAAGTATGGTCATACGCCATATGTCGGATTGCATGGGGGAAAAAATGGCCGCCCCAACAAATTGTGTTCAAAATAATAGGCTGATAAGCGACTATGAATGAAGTCGTAAGCTTTGAAAAGGCATGTCTTTTATTCTCGCGTGTCAGTGAGGTATCCATCGGATCGGACGTGAGGCTGAGACCGTCTGCCAAGATTTGTCTGCTGGACGTTAAAGATAATGATGCCACTGTGCCTGTGCAAAGTGTAGGTGATTATGTTACTGATACCTTAACTAAATTTCAAATTCCTTGCCAAACCAGCTCGGTCAAACTTCTTGTTTGGTTGCTGGTTTGTGAACATTCCGGTCAATCGTACTCGTACAAGTTTGATGAGCGCTGAACTCAACTAATGAGGAAAAGTGTGCGATGATGATTATGAGATTAGTCTTATGTAAGGGATCTCAGGAATGGGGTGAAAATGGAAAGATGGTTGGGGAGGGGGAGGGGAGAGAAAAGGGTGGCCTGTGAAGAAAATAAATCCACTATAATTCATGGACCAGTGTATTGTTATCTTGGCAAAACGAAGTTTTGCAAGATATGTTAGTCAGCTTGTATGTTTTTTATTATTTTTTTTTTTGTTTGTCTGTAATCACGTAATCGATCACTCTGCAGAGCACAGTTATCATTGGAAATTTTTGTAACTTCGCATATCAGAGGCCTATAGAGGTCCCTTCAGCGCATAATATTTTCAAGGTCAAGGTCACTTTGTCACAAATCAGGGGAGTCGACGAAACCCTTATTTTTGAGTAATTTTGATCGGATCGTCTTCAACTTCATGGGAATATAGTTTCATGGTCTGGCGCTCAGCTGATTAATTTTTTGGTGGCGATCGGCCTTGACCTTCATGGTTAGCGCTGGAGGTCGAAAGATTTTGAAATTCTTAGGTACCATATCGTGTAATACCTCAAATTGAACACCTCGATGAGTGCTTTTCAGATATGTCAAGCTTGAGACATTATGACGTCATTTGGTGACGTTATGAGGCAAACGCATATTTTCATGGTTACTCTGTAGAACGATTCTCATCGGAATCTCTCGTAGGCAGATATTCCTCAAGGAGTCGCTCCTGGTGGATAGCAGCTCTGTTCACCTCAGTGTGACCTTAAAGAAGTCACACGTGGTCACCTTTTGGCAAGATACGGGTCACCCTAAGGTGACATTGGTTTATTTATTTGTTTGTCGCACTACTCCTCCAACAGTTCTGAGCCAATTACATCCAGACATGCTAGAGAGGATCAGCATGACCCCAATTAATGTATAGGGGTGTTTTATCTTTGCCGTGGGTATCCGGGGAGCGAGGGGGACGGGGGTAATGCAAATGTTCTATGTAAACGTGTATCGTTAGCACCGCCTCCAGGTGGGAGAGGGTATTACAAGTCTCCACCATTTACAGTGCAGTATTCCTGTCCCATATTTTCCAGTGTCGTGAGGTGTTTGAATATGAGCAGTAGGTATGTTTTGCTCATGCACGTAACCCGGGTTATTTTTTTATTTTGCCGACAGAGCTGTCAGTTGCCTATACACCGCCCAAATAAAGGTATGCATCAGAAGAATGCGTTGTATGCTTGCAACAAGATCGCCCCATAGGACTGATACTCTGCCAGTAAAAGGGATTGGGATGTAAAATATGCAAGCATTTTTTTGTACACCATCTATGGATGACCCTTTTGGATGATGCAAAGTACGTGTTATACGCATACAGATGTCCTAAAAGCAAGCAGATGGTCATAATTTAAAAAATATGCAGTGGTAGCTTTTGATTATTCAATTTACAAAGTCGATATTGTTATTTTATTAAAAGCAAGATAGTCATTCACCACCATCTTAGGTCATACCCCATCCACAACCATGATCTTTTCTACCCCACCAACCCTCTCCAAGCCAATCTTTTTCCAGTTTTTTTCCTTCCACTTTTGCGATTGAGAGTTTGTGACTGCATCCATTTTCTTCACCCCCAGTGTCATCCCCTAGCCCTCATTCTCCCCCACATCCCTTGTCCTTCAAGTCTCCCTCTATTTTGCTGCCTCATCCACTTCCCACTCTCTTTCTGCTGTTCTCCTTACGTTCTGTTACATCCTGATCCATCCTGTGTTCTCGCTCATCCACGAGCCTCGACACTGCATACAAATAAGAGCGAAAGATCAAGTCTCCAAAGTCTGATTTCAATTGAGCATATCACGAACTGCCTCATTAACGTCATGAGTTCCCTTGATTGATAAACTCGTGTTCAGATATATAAATGCACTGCAACATTGCCTTCAATTTATCAATAACTTACTCTTGTTCATAAGTTTGCCATCTTCTGCAGTCTGGGTGCAAAACCCTAAAACCCAAGAACAAAAATTCATTATTTTATGATCTTTTCATAGCCACAGAAGAGTGACCTTGGCAGAAGGTACGACACATTATATGCTTGAGACATTCGCAGTTGCTCGATGAAACGACCTCAATCTCACCTTTGCGTTTTGTTTTGTTTTTCCAGATCTTGTGGCACGCAACGTGCTCGGACCTATGAGAAGGAAATGGCTCTGAGGCGTCTCATTGCATCGGATCTTGCCCATGTGTCCAGCCGTGCTGCTGCCATGGTGCTTTTATCATGTTGGCTGTACGAACCACACATTTCCCCACATACTGCCTTTGATCTGCAGTCGATGTTGTTGGAAACTGGATACCAGCTGCCGACACAACAATGACAGTGACGTCGTCGTTTCCACTGATTCAAACATGACCTCCACCTGGTTTCCATTTAAATTACACTGTTGCTCATATCCATCGAATGCTTGCCATGATCTGGTTTTCATAGCCAGTGCAATTTCCCTCGTTTCTCTCAACTCACGAGAATCAGGCGCATATATATATATATATATATATATTATAATTATATATTATATATTTTATATATATATATATATTATTTTGACCCCTCAGCACTCCATCTGATCCAAACAACTATTTTCTTGTCGTTTGGATCACACACTCTCTTGATTTCTTTGTATTACCCTTTTCCTTGATATCTCTTGTTCATCGTGACCCCCATCATCTGTGCGTACGTAGACTGGCGGCAGTAGTTAATGTTTCGTATTGTTTATCTCATTTAGGGCCCGTCCGGAATTGTGCGCTCCTGGAGGAAGTTGTATGAGGAGATATAAATTAGCGTGTGGATGTAAATGTAGGGGAAAGATTTTCTTTCCCCACCATTTGGAGAGATGAAAAGCATGGGAAAACTCCACAGAGTAATATGGTGGTGGGAAACTCGTGCAGTAAGATTTGCCTCGACCGATCAGGCAGTTGGTGATAGAGAATTGTTCTATTACACAGTACATTGATCAAAGAAAAGTTTTGTTCAATTAATTAACAGAAAATAAAAATTTATATTTAACGACGGTATCTGTTTCTGTTCTGTTCTGTTTAGCCAAAACTTTAAAAACTCTGCTTTGGCCAAACTGACATCAAATCTGAAAATAAAGTTCCAAGCATATTTTGTTGGGTGAAAGGGGAGGGGGATGGGGGAGCAGGGAGTTGGTTTAATCCTTGTGTGCATGGTGCATGGTGCATGCCTGCAGGGAGATGGTGGAGTTTAAAAAAAAACCCACCATACTTGTGTCACTAATAAATTGACAACTCTCATACCGAGTGCAACAAGACACGAAGGTTCTTGACTCTTGATAGATCCGCAGCAGCAGCAGGTGATGAACTCCTCACTTGTTTACACCAAAGACAAAGCAAAAACCAGTGACTCAAAACTCTGCCATGGCATGAAACGTAATGAAGCAACTCTGGACAACTATTCTTCTCTCCCCTTCTTACTCAGCTTTCCCATTTATATATCCTTGGAGAGAGAGCATTCACAAAGTCTCTCACATGACAAACTGCTCATCATTGCTGGACTATTCTATATCCGGAAGTAACCGCAAATCTTTCCACACATGGCAGTCTATTTACACAGATTATAGACGAACTTCAACATAATTTGATAACCTTTTACACAAATCAACTTTTGGAATAAACTGGAATCTAAGATTCATCAATTTTGCTGATGGGAATACTGCGCGGAGCTGGCGGTGGAGGTTAATCCCCCTGACCCAATTTGTGGTGACGAGCAGTCAACACCGCCAGCCCGGATAGCCGAGCGGTTCTTCCTCATTAGGAGGAATACACGTTGATCCTCAGAGATTATAACGGCGCGCGGGAGGGTGTGGGGCGCAATTGCAGAGCAATGAGGCACGGGGAAGCACACACAGGGGTTTATACTCAAACTCCATGACAAATACACGGGCACAGCAACTTAAAATAACCGTGGAATTTAATGAAAAGACAAATATTTACAAGGAACAATAATTCAAAAGGTAATGATGGGAATATGAAGTGAATAAATCCTAAAGTCGAGGCGCCTCTACACACAGACTTAAATACAGACAAGGAAACAAAATAAAAGAAAATCCCTCCTTTATTCTGGCACTTAGCTTCGTCCAGAGAGTCTTTGTGGAACTTGGAATTGGGCACTTCGTAGACGCACCCAAAAATGGTGCCAAGCCGCTCTCCCACAGTGGGAACGTTCCTCAGGAAATTTGTGAGCGGATTCAATTTGTGAGCAAGGGCTCAGAGACCCCGTGCAGCTGCTTCGTCTATCACGCCTGCCGATATGCTCTTTGCAGAATGGTGCCGTCCCCTTCGGTGACATACACGAGGCTTCGGGCCCGTCTCATATGACCAGCCAAGAGTCGATGGCTGCGTCTCGCTTCACCATGCAAGCCATATCGCCTCAGCACGAATACGAGAATCACGCCGTCTTCTTCCTGCATCAAAGGAAAGCCATTTCGTCATGCCGAGAGGAGAGCAAAGCGAGATCTCCGTCCTAGCCATGTTCCTACCACGACCTACACTGCCCTCCTCACACCGATCTCGTGCGTTCCTCCTGATCTCGCTGACGTCCACCAAACTACCGTTCCACATCCGGGGCGTGGCTTGCTCTCACAAAACCCGGGAAGGCGGGGCCTCCGTCCGCTCGACTCGTTTTGCTAGCTTCTGACATCACGCCCATCAATAAATAATCAGCCTCGGGGGCGTGACTTCGCCCCGCCATCACCTTGGAGGTGGGGCTTCTTCCAACTTGATCATGTTATAAAAACGCAATTCTTCCATTGTTTGTAATACAGAAACATAGGGAAAAGTCACAGGGGGCAATTTACATAGTGGGGTAACTTATCCTTAATCCCTATCTCATTAACACCACACCACCCCGTGTGGTGACATGTGACACTTCAGCTCACAGTCTCCCTACTTAATTACATCGAGATGTCTCCTACACGTCCACGGGCCAAACAACTCCGCTCAATCCTAACTTTCCTATTAAATTCCTCATCTACCCCCACATCCGTAACAATACCGATATTTGCATAATTGCAAAAAAAGAAACGGTTGTTGTTAATGGAAAAAATAATAAAATTTGGTGGGTGTATAGATACCGACCTAGCTATACATTCAGGAGTGAGGAGGGGAGAATGTTAATGGGATATTCATCACAGCCTTTTAGATGCTGAATGCCGAATCGTATATAACCACACAACAATGAATTAAAAGGAATATTGAATGTAGCAAGCATTTTCTGGATCCAATCGACATGAGAAAGGGGTTTGAGTGAGACTCATCATTATTATAAGTGAAGAAGAAGATGAATGAGGAAGATATTTTGTTTTAATGTAAATGTACCGCTGCATGCTGTACAGGGTGTTTCAAAAAGAGTGATGCAACTTTAAATGTTTTGTTTCAAAGAAACAGAAAACTCAGGAATGTGAACCAAACATTTTGGAAAGCTTATGACATGGTATTTTCTATCACTGATTGCAGTAAGTAACTGCTAGTCAGTCACTGCTGGAGTTAGTGAGAGCCCAAGTCTGAAATTGGCATGTACGGAAAATCCTTGTAATTGACGTTCTCGGTGTATGCCCCTCCACGGTTCAGACAGGCATTGATCCTGACTCCAAAGTTCTGTCAACTTTTTTCTGCAGCTCTCATGTGGCACTGCCTGGATGTAGTCTAACACATCCTGCCTCAGATCATCCAGTGTGGCAGGGTGGTTGGTGTAGACAGAGCCCTTGGCAGCCCCCCATAAACAGTAGTCCACAGGGTTCAAGTCTGGGCTATGGGGTGCCCAGTCATGAGTGGTACCCAGGGAACGAGGCGGTTTCTGAGAGCTGCCACAGGAAAGTGATGGTGTCACCAGCAGTATGCGGGGGTGCACAACCTGCGTAAAGCAGGTCATGCTAGGCTGTTTTAGGGTGACCTTTTGGGCTAGATCATTCTGGAACATCAGAGACGGCCCGGTATCGCTCACCATTGATTGTCACCATCCTGCTGTTGTCATTCTCAAACCAGTAAGGCCCTAGCGTTCCCCATCTGGCATTGAAGGTGCAGAACATGTGACCTAGGCCCTTTCAGGTACCTCTCAGTGATTGCCTCAGGTGGTTCTGCCCCCCAAAAAAATGTTGTGGCTGTTGATGACACCGTTCAAGTGGAAATGAGCTTCATCACTGAACCAATCAGGTTGATCCAGTTTGGGTACCCTCCATCCTGTCACTGAGCCAATTGCACATATCAAGTCCTTCTGCCTCTCATGCATCTTGACTCAGTTTATGCCTAATAGAGATGATATATGGGAAAAGCCTTCAGTTCCTGAGTGAGGATATGCCAGACTGTGCTGGTTTGATGCCTAGCTCCAGGGGCGCGCCAGCGGTGGGACTTCTTGGGACTGTCCACTGCAGCATCCCGCACGCGTCAATGTTGGCTTGGCTCTTGGTTGCTGATACTGGACAGCACGTTATATGCTGTATGTGTGTGCATGCTGTGCTATCGTTGTGCATTGATGTATCCGCGAGGACAATTGTTGATGGCGGACGGAGCAGGCACCCACACACGCTGAGACCGAGCTCCTTTTATATCATAGATACCTCACTTCAACAAATGTTACGCAGTCATGTACAGCAAACAATACTTCCAAATCTAATCTTAAGCATACAAGCATTAAGCTCACATTGTATCAATACACTGCCGAACAGATGCTTCAAAATTTGTGAAATACTACAACCTCTATGTCAAGAAAATTTCCCAATTTCTCCAACCGACTCGAAACACTGGGGAAATTGATCAGCAATTAGCTCAACATCTCCCGTTTGGAAATCACAGTTGAACAACCCCGTTCAGATAATCTGCCACATTTGTATTGTAAATCGATATTTTTGCAGAAACATGGCCCAAAACATAGAAACTTTGTCTTATTCATGTACAATATCATGATGATTCATTTTAACACAAATTCAGTCTTGTAGACATAAGAGCATAAATCTTTTGATTCCCAACCCAACAGCAGGTACTTCCTTCTCCTTCGTGGAGTAGTTTGTTTCGTGATTCATTTCTCGCTTGCAGAACTCATCGGGAAGAGTTTACTCTTTTGTTCCTGAAAAAGAAGAGTTCCAACGACGATCAATGTCAGAAGCATCCTTCCAGTGCCAAATGGCTTACTCGAGTCCAGTAGCCTCAAAATGAACTTGATGACTTGCTTTGAGGGTCATAAGGGCTTCTCTTGAGCATCCCTCCATATACCATACCACATTGCTGAGTTGACCTTGGTTTAATGCATTTGTGGCACAGCAATGGCTGCAGAATTACAGAATGAGTCCTGGTAATATCTGGTCAACTCCGCGAATGATTGTACCTCCATATAAATCTTGAGCTCCTGTGTATTCCTGATGTTTTGCAAATTGTCATTACAAGAAACATCCATCCTACAGGAGCGGCAATGGTGGGCAATACCAATACACTGGTACTCATTTCACCGACCTCAGAAGGATGACCAGCTGAGTCAACCCCACCTGGTGTTAATTCATTTGCATTCAGGACTCTGAGATCCCAGGCCAGCAACCCTAACCACGAAGCCAACACCAGGCTTAAGTGGGGGGTTGATTCAAACTCAGACAAGAACAACATGGAGGCGAGTGTGCATGCCTCTCGGTCAGGCCATCCTAGCAGCCTTCTGAAAGATAAGTGAGGCTGAAACACTTGATTAAGTTTTGTGTAAGTCCTGAAAATAACAGGACTTACACAAAACACTTTTTTTTTTGTACGAATGATCGAGGCTTGTGGAAGCGCTAGAACAAAATGGAAAGGGGGAAACACGAACAGCAGAGTAGAAGTGGGATCAAAGGACCAGGGGGGCCACATGGGATGAACAAGCTGCACCTCTGGTAGCTTCTCCATGTTGCTGCGTTTGAACCTGGGGAGTAACTGCTGAAATCTATCTATCTGGGTTCTTCCCAACATTTTGTTCTTTGTTCCTTTCACACTTCTTTCTCATTATTTTCATTCTAATTCTTGCTTTTTCAACTCTTTATTCCTTTTTCATTATATGTTTCTCTCAAGAGAAGTGAATTCTTGCAGAAAGTTTTCTGTAAGGCTCACTTGGCTGTGCCTGGATGGGTTTGAGGGTTGTGGAGTAGCGGCTGAAACCCGAATCCTATCCAGGTTCCCCATGATGACTCCAGATTTGCTCTTTACTTCTTTGGGTTCCTTCTTGGTCTTCCGTTTGATAAGTTGAATGAAGCACAGCAAGAACAGGAAGGGGAAAGCCAGGGTGAAACAGAAAAGGAAATAAACCAACTGACAACGAAAAAAGGGGAGGGAGAGTGGGGAAAAAATCACAATAATCTGGAAAAAGGAAGTGCTTGGGAATTTGTGGGAAAAGAGGTCATGAGTATGGATGGGGATGAACTCAGGTAGTGGTGAACATCTGTCTTGAAATTCTGTAGGGAAGAATTGTACTGAACTACTGGGGAGTTGATTCCACAGGTGGGAGAAAAGAGGAACATGAGTGATGAGCAGTGAGCCTGGTTTTGAAGTTTAACAAGAAGAGGGTCACTGGCAGACCGTGTGCACCCTGCTGAGACCTGGGTGAGACAGAGGCAAAGGGGTGGATAAGTTCCCTTTGGGAGCCAATAGCCATCCAGTAAGAATATGATGTCTCTATAAAACATCCATGATCTGGTTTTTGACAGTTCAGGTCACCTGAGTGGGGTTGTGGAACCTTTGATGGAGCAAATTCCATCAAAAGGTGGATTAGCTAGTATTAACCAGCAGCACCCACAAAACTACACTTGTGGGAAGAGGTTGGGTAAACTGCGTTGCTGAAGCTGTGGAAGGCATGTTCCTCATCCGGTGGATGACATTGCAAACTAATGCTGCCTCAACCACATTTGTACCATTGTCATGGTTAGTGGGCACTGATTTCTGTTTTCAATGCTTATTCGTTAAAACAAAAAAGACAGAAGTACAACCCTAAAAGGGGGCGGTATAGCACAAGAGGGCCACCAACCTGTCTGTGATGCAAAAGTACCAGGTCCAGACACAGCTTTGCCACAGAGATCCCAATGATTTTGATGGCCTTGCTTTACACGGTTCAGGGGCAAGGTGTGAGGCAGGGGTGCCAGCCCAAAGGGGAGAGCAGTATTCCATAAAGCTGTGAATGAAGGTCTTGCAGGTTGTCAAAAGTTCAGATTTCCCAAGGGAAGACCTTTCGTAATGAAGGATGCCCAGTCGGCGGCTGGCTTTGGAGGCCATCTTGGGAATATGGTCTGCCGAAGAAAGATCATGGCTGATGGTGAGGCCCGAAAGTTTGAGTGACAACCTTTCAAGTGGTTGTTTAGGAAGTAGATGGAGGGGTGTGCTGGACGGTCCTTTCGAGAGACAGGGTGAGTGTGTGGGTTTGTCGGGGTTGAGAGACATGTATTCAAGTGTGGGACCAGCTCCTGATTCTATCAAGGTTGGCAGAGAGGGAAGAGGCTACTGCCTGCCTGTCTGAAGGATGAGAGATGATACGGCAGAGGGTGGAATCATCAGCAAAGAGATAAGCAGGATTTTCCAGGAATCAGAAAGATCTGATGAAGATGAGGCACTGCCTTGCGGAACTCCAGTCACTGCCTTTCGGAACTCCAGAAACTGCCTTGCGGCACTCTTAACACTGCCTTGTGGACCCAAGACACTGGCTCGCGGCACTCCAGCCTTGACAGGAGAGGAGATGAGAGGATCCATTAAGAGTTGCATGCTGATTACAGAAGTGAGGATCAGTGATCCATGAGAGGAGGTGGCCTTGAATGCCATAAGCAGAGAGTTGTGAGATCAAGGCGGGTTGCCGGACCGTATGAAATTCTCAGATACGGCCAAAGTGACGGCCCTGATCACACGTCTAAAACCGAGTGCTTTCATCCATTGTTGGGAGAGTATAAGCAGCACGTTCAAGGTTAAATGTCTGGGTCAGTGGGTCTCAAACCAAACTGATGACCTAAGATGAAGCCAGTGGAGAAAAAATGCAACAACAGATTCCATGACCTTGCTATAATTGGAAGCAAGCCAATGAGCATGTAGTTAAGAGGATCCGTTTTCACACCATGTTCGTGTATTGCAGTGATGTTTGCTAACTTCCAGACAGATGGAACTGTCCAGAGAGAACGATCGAGGGAACAGAGCAGAAGAGGATGAGCAGAGAGAAGCAGAAAGAGATGAGCAAGCAGCAAGCGAAGAGGATAGAGAGCAGCAGAGCAGAAGAGGATGAGCAGAGCAGCAGAGCAGAAAGAGGATGAGCAAGAGCAGCAGAGCAGAAAGAGGATGAGCAAGAGCAGCAGAGCAGAAAGAGGATGAGCAAGAGCAGCAGAGCAGAAGAGGATGAGCAAGAGCAGCAGAGCAGAAAGAGGATAGCAAGAGCAGCAGAGCAGAAGAGGATGAGCAAGAGCAGCAGAGCAGAAGAGGATGAGCAAGAGCAGCAGAGCAGAAAGAGGGAGCAAGAGCAGGGTTGTTTTAGATCCTCGTGGAGGATCTCTAAGTCTTACTCACGTTGTTGTTCTTGTGGACTTTTTTGTTTCACAGCCTACAGTTTTCATCGAAACTTCCTGAAACTTGGCATATATATGTAAAAATACCCTGCGCAGACAGTAACCATCTCCGATTTTGAAAATTCCTCCTAGGAAAAAAGTTATGACGTCAAAATATCTCCGCTAATGGAAATCGCCTAAAAAAAATATCTCAAACTAGGCAAGCTTTTTGAATTCTGTTTGCGGGAATCGAACGGGGCATTAGCAGAGATGAATTACCGCACATGTGATGCATCACTATGACGTCATATCAATTTTTATGACGTCATTCCTATTTTTGACATTTTTGTTTCACAACCCAGAGTTTTCATCGGATCTTCGTGAAACTTGCCATGTATATGCAGAAAGTCCACGCGCAGGCAGGAACCATCTCCGATTTTGGAAATTCTTCTAGAAAAAAAGTTGACGTCATAAATATCTCCGCTAATGGAAATCGCCTATACCATTATCTCCGAAACTCGGCAAGCTGTTTGAATTTGTTTCGGGAATCAAGCCGGGCATTAGCACAGATAATTATTTATCGCAAACCTGATACATCACAATGACGTCATATTCGTTTTTATGACGTCATCATTAAGAGGACGAGGATCTTAGCTCATTTGAGCTTGTTGTGAACGTAGTTACATTTATGTTGCGTTGAACCATCCGTTTTATTTATCATCTTCCAAAAATCTGTAAAAGAATATAAAATCGCAAAATGCGACAGTTATGTTGGAGGTTT
>CM068955.1:177247816-177263840 GCA_035128595.1 Eptatretus atami | reverse complement strand
AGAGAGAGATGCCCCGACCTAAATCCAATGGAAAATCTGTGGCACGACTTGAAGATTGCTGTCCATCAACACCCCCATGCAACTTGACGAGCTGAACAGTTTTGTACAGAAGAGTGGAAAATATTTCCCAATCAAGGTGTGCAAAGTTGGTAGAGACCTATCCCACCAGACTCACAGCTGTATTACTGTCAAAGGTGTTTCCACAAGTATTAGGTCAGGGGGGTGGACACTTATCCAACCAAGATATTCTAGTTTTGTATTTTCATTAATTTTCTGTTAATTTGTAGAATTTATTTTTCATTTGAAGTTGTGGTTATGATGTGTAAATAAAGGTGGAAAAGTTTGATTCATGCAATTTAATTCCAGGCTATAGCAACAAAAAGTGAAAATTTGAAGAGGGTGTAATCTTTCGAAAGGTACTGATACACACACGCACATGCACGCACGCATGCACGCACGCACACATCTTTCTGAACAGTTAATCAAGTTCTGTTCACCCAATTGTAAAATCAAACAAAAAGAGCATCAGAGATTGCAGACCCTGGCTGCCAAACCATGTGACCTATGACGTCACATGTGTGAATGTTCGTTCCTCATGGATGGTGGTCATACTTGTAAAGTATCGCCTCGATCTGTTCAGCCATTTCAGAGATTAAAAAAAAAAAAGCTGAAAAAAAAAAAAGGCTGCCAAATCACGTGACAGATGATGTCATCAATTTTTTTTTCTGTGGACCAATTTATCCTGAGATGACCCTCAAAAATTTTCACACTGATCGGATGTAGCATTCTACAGATGCAATTGTGACGTCATAATGAAGGCACCTATGACATCATTTAAAAAAAACATCACACTTATTCCACATGAGGAATACTTGCAATGTGCCAAGTTTCAATTTTTTTCCTTGGTGTGGTTTCAGAGATACAGTGGTGCAACGTTTTTCCATTTTTCCAACTTGGCTGCCACACGACGTGACCTACGATGTAATAATTACAATTAAAACATTCTACATGAATCGTCGCTCCCATGGTGAAAATGTTGTCTCAATCCAAAAAGCGGTTGCGCAGAAAAACACAAAAGTTCTGTGCGGACAAACAAACAAACAAACAAAAAAATCACTCATACAGTGACACTTGGCGAAATGGAACGGCACTCGGTGGGACGCATACCTCCGCCAGGCTGAACAGTTTAAATTTTGAATGCCACTGATAGGTTGGATCTGAATCCAGACCTTAAGAAAAATCGAATCGGCTTTTTCTTGTCACCGAAACAACTCTTCCAGCTGGTTTTGTCATAACTCATCCATAACTTTTTGAGATAACATGCGATACATCGTTTTTGGCCACATCTCTCAATGGTGAAGAATCACTTAAAAAAAATTCTCGGATCCGGATCTAGATTCGGATCTTCACCAAAAACGAATCAATTCTTCCTAGTAGCACTCCCAACGTGTCCACCAAGTTTCGTGTGAATCCATCCATAACCTTTTGAGATATTGTGCTATAAATAGTTTTTGGCGCCATCTCACAATGACGAAGAATCGCTTTAAAAATTCTCAGATCCGGATCTAGATTCAGATCTTCATCAAAATGAAGCATTGCTGTCCTTGTCCGACCACCTACACACACAAATAACTTCAGAACGATTGCTTGAAAACATTGGCCAAAAATTGTGTGACAAACAGACAGACAAGCCGGTAGGCGGCGATGGGTCGCCGAGCATGGAAACTATAAGATATAGAGCAAAATGGGTCATATTGCGGATAGGGAATCACCTTAAGATTATGCATATCAAATCTCATCCAGTTCCATCTACTGATAACTACTCGGTATCCATTTTAATGAAAAGTACCGAAAATGCGGTTTGAAATCGGAAATCCCCAAAGTTCGAGGGGGTGCTGTGGGTGAACAAATATCTAAATAGAAAATCCGGCTCGACCGTTTGTGCACAATGTATTCCAGATGATTAGTGGGAATTTTCATGACCATCCGACCATAACCCTAGGAGGAGTAGCATTTGGCGCGAAGGCACCTCCAGCTCTCGCATATTATCGATTTTTGCACCAATTGACCTTTGACCCCTGACGTAAGCGAAATCGGTCAATATGTCCTGAGGCAAAGTTGTAGTACTCATTGAGTACCATGAACCTGCAAAGTTTCATTAGTATCAATGCACTCACCTGGTCGCTAGGGCGTGAACGGTACCGATTTTGAAGATTTTTCGGTTGTTGCTGGGGAACCAAAGCGTCCCTAGCAACCATCACAATTTCCAAAGCACTAGGTCATAAGATGTACCTACCACCCGAGTTTGGTCAAAATCCGCCCACGTTTACTACCAATTATGCTGATGACAAACGAACAAACATCCAAACAAACAGACAGAAATACTGACAATAAGGGTCACCTATTTCGGTGACCCAATATTTCGGCGACCCAACAAATGGATCCAAATGCAATAACCTCTCCTGGAGAGGGTAACTAGTTCACTACAGGAATCAATGACACACTGACAAGTTTATAAGAAGATATCACGCAGGGAGCACTTGAAAAGAAGACTTGCAAAAAGTTATTTTAGATCGGAGAGATTATGATGTGACATGTGTGACTCCATGGAGATGTGCGAGGTAATCAATGCGTGGTGAAATTCCTCACTCGTTGACGAGCATTATTGGCGAGGTATGATGTAGAATATCAAGTGAGAAGAGCATATCACCTCGTGGAAATACACTTTTTGGCAATGCGAGAAGCAATGGTGAATCCCTCTCCACTTATCCGCTGCCACCTGCTCGTCAGGTTGTACAAATCTGCAGCTGAATCTTTAATCTTCCTCGCAGAAGGTTCAGACACAGCCCGGCCTGAACATCACAGGTGGTGACAAGAACTTTAGTTTTGAAAGTAAGCAGATATATAGAACACGCAAATACAATCCATCACCGACGGGAGTATAAAGGGGGGAGTGTAAGAAGGAAAGGGAGGGAGAAGGGTGAAGGAGGGAGAGGAGGGAGGGGAGCCAGGAGGAGTGGGGAAGTGAGGAGGGGTGGGGAGTGAGAAAGGAGGGGGAGCGAGGGGAGGAGTTTAGAAGGGTGCGGAAAGGGAACGCAGTGCGAGGGAGGGCATTGTAAAGCAATGTGAGAGGATGGCACGGTAAGGCAGTGTGAGGGAGGCTCCGTCTGGACATACCACCATCCGGACAACGGGTATACTGAGGAGCGGGAGAGAGGGGTGGAGAAGTGAGAAGCAGGGGGAGTGGAGGAGGAGGGTGGGGGAGCGAGGAGGGGTGGGAGAGGAGTGAGGAAGCAGGGGGAGTGAGGAGGGGTGGGGAGCGAGGAGGGGTGGAGAAGGTGAAAGACAGGGGAGTGAGGAGGATGGGGAGGGAGGCGAGGGTGGGGAGCGAGGAGGGTGGGGAAGAGAGGTGGGGTGGGGGAATGGAAGGCAGTGGAAGGAGGGGAGATAGGTGGAGAGAGAAGAGAGGTGAGAGAGGACAGAGGGGGAAGGGTGAGAGAGGGAGAGGTGAGAGAGGGACAGAGGGGAAGGATAAGAGGGGGAGGGTGAGAGAGGAGAGAGAGAAAGGGGTGGGAGAGAAAAGGTGAGAGAGAGAAAAGTGAGAAGAGAAAAGGAGAGTGAGAGAGGAGAGGGTGAGAGAAGAGAGGTGAGAGAGGAGAGGTGAGAGAGGGAGAGGGTGAGAGAGGGAGAGGTGAGAGAGGGAGAGGGTGAGAGAGGGAGAGGGTGAGGAGGGAGAGGGGAGAGGGGAGAGGTGTGAGAGAGGAGAGGGTGAGAGAGGGAGAGGGTGAGAGAGGGAGAGGGTGAGAGAGGAGAGAGCGAGAGGCGTGAGGGATTCCAGAGATGAAACACCCCAGTTAAACGTCCATCTGAGAGGCACAACACATTGATAAATCATATATGAAACACTGGATGACAGTTTATGCTGGTCAGGATTTGAACCAGGCTAGCACAGCTTAAAACGAGCATGCGTACCTCTTGGCTTTCCTTCCGTGGTGTGGCGATTCATTACTTCATAACAACTGAAAACATTTTTTACTCATTGTGATAATATCATTTATTTTGCCTTTCTACCTCTGGAATCGAACCGCAGTCTCGCCATTGATTGAAGCTTGAAGAATGCGTGCCAAGTGGCTTCACCAGGCAATCCACAAAATGGTTGAAGAAGCTTTTAAACACAAAAAATTAAATTTTTATTTGTATTTATCTGTGCTAAAGTGACGGGTCGTATAACGGAAGATCGTACAAAAAGGGGAAACGTGGTAAATAAAATTTCACATTTTCAGCGAGCCAGCCACCGCCTGTTACACCGCAGAACAACACGTGGCCAATGCACGCGAGTAGCACTGAACTTTGTTCAAGTCGATTGACATAGTATTCAGTGATAGTGTGAATATTGTGGAGCACTTGGCAAGTAGCTTAAGCACTCAAACGAAACGGTTGATAAGGAACGGCTCGCTTGGCACGCCATTAGCAATCACCAAACCGTCATATTAAATACACACCTCCCGGAGACGCCCGAAATGTCAAACATGTCTGAATTGGACAAATTAACACTTTTTTCAGGAGTCGGAACTGCTGCCAAGTTCGACTCTGGAGTTTAAATTTTGTAATTCTGCTTAGTTTTAGAGATTCTCGCGGCTATCGTATGTGAGGAAATGACATAAAGCCACGAACGCCGACGTCTCCGGGCGTTATGAGCACCGCAATGTACCCAGCGATTCGTCGCCGTTTATGATGATCAGGCATTCGATAATATGAGTGAGGAAAGTGAAAACAACAACTTTATCGTTCAGAAATCGTTGCGGCCTGTTCCAAGTCAGGGCACGATTAAGCAGGCCCCCCCCCAAAAAACATGGCGGATTCAGACCCAAGTTAGGTAACCCAGGAAACGCTTCAAGACCCCCGAGAGCGAGGTGGCCGAGGATCGACTGATGAAGGATATAATTAAATAAGTCCGTTAATTATGTTCAAAAGGGGCGTTTTAATTAACCCAAACACCCAATTATCACTCTTGCACTTCTTTGGAGTCCCTTTTGTGTGCATGTGTAATGGAGTGCTGTTAGTGGGGGTCTCATCAAGGGGGGTTGTGTGTTTTTGACACAATAGTCTTCACCCATGCCCCCCCCCCCCTGGGAATATTAAAAAAAAAAACAACTACCAAACAAAAAAAACATTTTTTCATTTCTCTTTTTTATATAAATATTGGTCTGATGTCGATGTGGCGCAGGCATGATGGGCCGAATGGCCTCTTCCTGCGTCGAGATTCCTTGCGTGAAGCAAGAAACGGGGCGGGCGCGATCTTTCAAGAGGTTACCTCAGAGCGAACACGTGGCCTTCCCCGCCATTTTCCCCAAACGGCGAAAAGCAAACAAACGTGCGCATGCGCACTGGGCTCCGTCGAGGCACGTTTCTCGTCGTGGAATAAACGAAAACACTTCTTCTTCTTCCAACGAGTTACGAAATTTAATAATCGAACTTTCCCGCCAGGCGCCAATGCTCAAAATATTATAGGTTTTTAATTTTTCAGACTTAGCATTTTGTGATGTGCATACAAATGAGCACACGATCGACAACCTCGACGTTTTCAAAGCAAACACGCAGAACTAGAACATGTACATATACATATAATTTATGTTATTAATTTACTTCAGGAAAACATCAAACAACCCTCACCTGCCATTGGCCTGCTTGATCACGTGATCTTCGTCGCGTTGGTTTTTAAACTTTCGAATGAACGGTAAATATTTAGACGAATCAACGACGTGACGTAAAACGCACAATAAAACGTGTGTGCGTCATGACGTAAGTTCCTTTTTACGTACCTCCGTTTTCAGTGCTGCGGAAGTGACGTCACTCAAACTATCCCTCGTTTCAGATTTAAACGATACTGCGTTAGTATTTTTGCGGATGTATTGACAACGTCGATGTGAATTCAATATGAATGAATGTCGGAGATTAGCGAAAGATGAAGAGCGTTATGATCGGAATGAGGGGGAAGGATTGGAGAATGACGAATCCTGAAGGAATAACGCAATTGATTGAAGGTGATTAAACTTGAAGAAGTGATGATTGATGGATACACGACGGAGAATGAGAAATAATGAGCGACGGGTGCACACGATGAATGATCATACTGTGAAGGATACAAAAAAAGAATGAGTGAACGAAAGAATGATGTCGGATTTTTTTTCTTCAATCATTAAATGTTTTTTTTTAACTCTGATGAAGAACATCACTTATTCTTCTTCTTCTTTAATGGCCAAACTTATTCCCACGTTTTTGTGGGGTTGGTAGGGGGAAGCTTGGCCCAAGTCTTTCACGAACCGGCTGGCTAGGCCTGACGTTCAACTGAGGTTGGGGCAGGAAATTTTGGACTTTGTTCATGGTGCCGGCGATAGCTTGCGTAATTAACCCCTCGCTAACTCTAAACCGAAGGACACTGTGGTCCAACAACGAATGCTCAGTGATGGACCACCCAGTATGACGCCCACTTGAGGGGTGGCACCATGTTGATGTTGATGCGTCACCCTGCCTGCGAAACACCAGGATGACAGTTTACAGCTGGGTCAACATTCAAACCCATGCTAGACAGCTCAGAGGTGACTACATACCTTTAGGCGATGTTGCCACCCCTGACATTCCAATCGCAACCCAGAAATTCCCCTGCGATTCACTCGGTTCTGGAGTTGACATGAAAATTCTGAATAATTACATTTGTCCAGGATCCTGTCCACTATGCTCCAACCCTCTTCTAATTATGTCAGTACATTTTAAGTTTGGCTGGTCTGTGCATGCTCGAAAGTACACGCGTACCTCTCCGTACACCAGTCAACATCAACTGAAAATCTGGGTTGCAACTGATCCATGTTCTCCAGCAACCCACGTTCACAGTCGACCCCAGGTTGAGTGCAAAGCTCTGCTTTCCATGCAATGCAAGCTTTTGACGGATGTAGGATGAGTCTTTCCCAGCAAGCCTTGTGGCAACGCTGAAAGGATGGATGCCGTTGCTTCTGACGATCCAAACAATTGTTTCAGTCTTTTTGTTCGTAAAAAAAAAAGTGACACGAAATGATTAAAGCACAGAGAAATCAGAAGAGAAGAGAGGAGTCGTAAAATATTACGAACATGACATTCGAGCTCAATACGAATAACCGACTCGTCATTTGAATCGTCAATAATTTGGGCCAACTTGAATTGCCAGCCAATGCGGGTTGGCCAAACAAGCATGGAAACGCAGTGTCAAGGATGGCCGGCTTTCAAACCCGCGTGTAATAAGTGCAGAGAAACGAGGCGTACGTTTAAATGCAAGCAAGTTATCGATACCTGCACGGTTAAAAAGCCTAACATTGAATGAAGAAAAGCAAATTTATTACTGCACACATCATACAAGTATGACATCATTACAAAGAAAGATTGGGCACAGATGTGGATGGGTTGAGAAGTTGGTACAAATGAACATGTCCAGGGGAACGCAAGGCAAAACTAGATCAAGGGCAGACTGGAATGCAAAGTCAGCAGGTTTTTCTGTACACAGTTAAGTTAATGAAAATATTTTGTTAAATCTATGCCAGCATTGTTTGTTTTTTTAAAAATTAATTTATAGCAGAAGAATAATGATCTTAGGCCAAACATCCCATTTGATCTTCCCATCATGTTAACGCATTCCCTATTGGGATTCATCATCCACTGCTGTACTTTTCTCTTCCTCAGTTTTTTGCTCTTCCTCCACCTCGCAATTCTCTCCCGGGACCTCTGGTTTGCTCACAGCATCATCGATGGATCCATCAGCCTCGTTCCCGTTGGCCGAGTCATCCTGTACGCCTTCATTCTCCCAGATTTCTGGTTCCAACCACAACTTTGTCCCTTTATCGGGAGCAAGAGATCGCGTACTGACCTCCTGCACGGATTGGACCTGAAAATGATAAACACGGACGCACGCATGCAAGGCATGGATACGAGTGCGCGTACGACGCATGCGCACGCACACGCTAATCGATAAATTCGTCGTTCAAGCAAAATTAATCAACGATGCAATGCAGGAATTTTCACTGCGAATGGTGTTACAAACAAGCGTGCACAAATTCAATGGACATCAGCTGCAAGGTCTTGCAATTGATAAATTTCAGCCAATTAGCACGAAGGGTTTTTACCACGTTCTTACTTTTAGCCTTTGAATTGTGATGCTCACTTACAAGCCTCACATAATGTTAGCAATCATTATCAAGGATAATATATATATATATATATATATATATATATATATATATATATATACACATATACACACACACATGCCTTGTGCAAATCGGTGTGCTCACATGTATATATTAAGGAGCACCCGGTGTGCTCACAGGCAGGGTGATTAATGAAGGTGTGTGCACTCCCTCGGATGGACGTTAAACCGGGGTCCTGTCTGCCGGCATTAGTGGTGGACGTTAAAGGTCCCACAGTGTCCTTCGCGAAGAGTCGGTGAGCCATCACCGGCACCATGAACAAATTCCTGTCCTAACCTCCAGAGGGCACTGCATCAGCGGTACAGCCGCACCCTCAGCCGATGATGCTACCCAGCAGCATCGCGCTGCATATGAAAGAAGAAGAAAAAGAAGATTACGACAATTATTCCTGTGTGGTCGGCTGGGCAAGACTTTTGGCCCAAGACCTTCGTGCACCAGCTGGCTATTTGTTGAGGGCACTGCTGATAACTCGCCTTCTCTTCGTGAAACACACCGTGGGATATTTAATGTCCACAAACTAATGCTGGGAGAAGGGACACCCTGTTGAACGTCCATCCGAGGGATGGAGCGATGCATCGCCGTGCCTGCGAGGTACCGATCCGACACTTCAGAGTGACACAGAAAATCAAACTCAGACTATATAGCTGAAAGACTCCATCCTGTCGAACAAGACACCCCTCCTGATGTTAAATTGAAACGTTAATGCCACAGTCGGACACCATTCTTTCCAAAAAGAAACCAAAACAGAACGGAGCTTCCGGAAGAACTGTACCACAAAGGGTGAAACAACCGACGAACCGACCCCGCGTGGTGTAAGTCGGGTATGGTACAGGGTGAGGGTGCGTACAAGGCACAGCGAAAATCTTTACCTCGGGTTGTGGCTTCACCTCCGGCTCCACTTCCTCACTTGGAAGCTTTCCAGCTTCGAGCACAGCAAGCGTCATCTTGGGAATGTGGTTTTGCTTGGGAAACACAAAACGTGTTGAGAATCATTTCCTTGAAGACACTTATGTGCATTAATGTTCACCCATCGGTCATCGTTAGGGGGTGGTGTTCTCTTTACACACGAGATAGATGACCGAGCACTGGCATCACAGGAAATTACCACCATATTTGGCTTAAATGAGTCGTGACACTTATTTGGGAAGCAAGTGGACATGTTTTTCTGGAAGACGCATGACTGGTTTAAAATGTCCTTCGATCAAGTTGCTGCAAGAATATTTCTCGACGAGACAAACAAAAGATACAGGATATCACCACTTGCTTCCTCGTACCATGGTGTGGAAGAGTGAGGGTCAGAGGTTTGCGGAGATGCATGCACGCAATTAAATAATAGAAATAATTTAAAGTACTCCGTTTCGGGGAAGAGTTGATGGAAGAACATCATCGGACAATCATTTTTCATACTATTGTTTCCAAATCAGGAAACAAAGTGGTGCAGACTGATACGCATTAAAAAAAAAGGAATGCAGAATGATGACATACACAAAGTATTATGGAAAACACAACTCAGACTTTCTTAATACAAAAGCTACTCAAGGAGGAGTGGGGTGATCGAAGGTAAGAAGGCAATGTAATGACAGTCTGAGCAGTGGGGCCACATATGGACAAAATAAGCAAGGGAAAGAATGAACAGGAAAAGAGAAGAGAAAGGAGGGAAGAAAACGCAATAACCTGTAAGAGGAAGTCGGTCGGGTTAATGGGGGTGTAAAATATCACAGAAAAGGATGGCCTCGTGCTTCGACCTCATTGAAGGAGAGGGCTGACAGGGTGGCCCTAGAATCGCCTCTAAGCTGTCTATCCTGGGGTTGAATCCCAACCCAGCTATAAACTATCATCCTGGTGTTTTACAGGCAGGGTGATGAATGAATGTGCGTGCTGTCCCTCGGGTGGATGGTAAACGGGGCGTTTCGTCTGCCAGCTTTCGTTGGTGGACGTTAAAGATCCCATTGTGTCCTTTGCGAAGAGTGGGTGAGCTATCGCCGGCACCATGGCCAAGTTCAAATTCCTGCCGTAACCAGCAGATGCATCAGCGGCACAGCCGTGCCCTCAGCCAATGATGCTACCCCACAGCCTCGTGCTGCATACGATCAAAGAAGAATCGAGGGAGATGCCAACAATGTTGAAAGCTTGAATTCCACAGGAACCAGGAAAGACAGATGTGATGCTGGGGCACCAGCCCGTAGCGGTGAGCAGTACTCCACTGAGCTATGGACAAAAGCCTTGTACGCTATGAGTTCCGATTATTAAAAAGAATGACTTGTAATGATGGAGGAGGTCAGCTTTGTCGATTAAAAATGCCGACTGATTAAAAAAAACCCCAAAAACCCCACAAACTGATAAAGCAATGCAGAATAGAAAAAAAAAACAGAGGCTGATAAGCACAGCTGCCCAGAGATCAAAAATTCTCACTCTCATTTGTGTGCATATTGGGCCAGGAGTCAGTTTCGAGTTCTGCCTGCAGATAGGTTGGAACAATTCGTGGAGGTGGGACCACTCCGCTGATTCAGTGACTGCTGTAAAGTTGGGGGTTGGAATTTGTCCAGGGTGCTTGCGACAACTTGCCTACTCTTCGTCAAAAGACACAGAGCGTGTTTCAACATCCACTCGCTGATGATAGCCAGCGGGTCCCCTTTTTAAAGTCTGTCCAAGGAACAGCACACCGATTGATGTCTGGCCCTGTCTGTGAAGCACAAATCCGATAGTTTAGAATCAGGCCGAGAATGAAACACAGATTTTCCAGCTCATGCACCATACTGTCAAAGCATGACAACAATAAATGGAAACAAGAAACGAAAATTGTATCGAACACAATGCTGTGGCAACAGCGACTGAATGAAAACACCTCCAGGTTCAACATCCCCCCCAGCAGATGAACTCCCAGGTGGTGCCCAAAGTGGCTGGACCACCTGGAAATCACTAAATCACCTGCGTACCAAAGTTAGCAGATGTAAGGCCAGTATGGTCAAATGGGGATATGCACAAGGCTCTGACACTTGTGACTGTGGGGGAAAGGCAGAAAATGGACCACCTGCTAATGTACCCCCAAGTGTCCACACCAGCCACTCCGACGATTTGGCTCTGGCAAACGACATTGCCCTCCAATGCGCCCAGCACTGGAGGGACTGCATTTGATATTATTCCATGACACGAAAAGAAGAACACCATATTTGCAGCCAGAAATATAATCAAGACAAGTACATTTTGAATATTAACAACCTTTGGCTCAGCGTTATCTGCACCCTTCATTTTGTCTGCCTCTAGATAGGTATCCAATTCCATTTTAAACCGGTCCACTATCTTTCACGGGAGTAGTACAATAGCGGTGTTCGGATACAGGTGAAGGAAAGAGAAAAGGAGAATGTGGCAGTACATGAGAGAGATCCACATTATGGGAGAAGAATACATTGTAATGCCTTACTTTAGGGTAGTGGTACTGTGAATAGGCACAGCTCAAAGTGCTTTAGCAAAGTGGTTCTAAGACTGGCTTAAAACACGACGACAGTTATATAATAAAACTTGTGTCGCAGGTATAAGTGCAACAAGTGCAGGCAATATTGTGTAGCACAAGAACACCTGTTGAGGTGTGAGGGCGAGCACGTGGTGGAGAAGTGGAATGCGGAGCTCCGGACACTTTTCAAAAACTCCTACAAGCTGGGCAGGTGGAAGCTGCAGCAGCACTTGGTACGATTGTGGCTTTGTTCGCTGACAGCATTTTATGAAACCTTCCCAGACTTTTGGGTATTTCCACACCTGCTCGGCCAAAAAAGGAGGGTGACACTTGACATCAGGAATGTAATCACAACGTCCTTGAGATTTCGCATCGCTCACTTATTGAGGGCGGAAGTGGATGGTATTTACATCACCTGCTTGATAATGAGCCGTTGCAGGATGTTCATGATGAAGGCACTAAGGCGAGGGTACATGCTCAGAGACTGTATGACGGTGCGCATAAGCAACACAGGCAATGGGTTTTGTTCCATCAACTGCTGCATCACAACGGCTAGCACTTCAGATGTATATATCCCACGCTCCGCAAAACACAGGCTGGTCGCTACAAAAGAAAAGAACATTTAGGTGAATCAAAATAATTACAAAAACAGAAGGGCACTCTTCGACGTCGCAACGTCGCCAGGTATGCCTCCACCCACATTATTACATCATACATACTTGTACCAAGTTTGATTTAAATCCCGAAACCCAGATCCAAAATATTAAATAATTCTAGCTGCCAGACCATGCATCCAATCAGGTTGAAATTTAAAACATATAGTCCCCACGACCACGGGATCATAATTGCGACGTTTCACGTCGATTGATTAAAGCGGTTCAAGAGAAATAATTTTTTTAAGATTCTCGTTCAACCCAATATGGCTGCCAGACCATGTTTATTATTCGTGAACATCCTGGTATATCCCCAAGGCTTGGAGGAACATGTAGGTGAAGTTTCCCCTCGATCTGTCGAACCATTCTGGAGAAGGGGATTTTTAAAGGTTTATTCTTCAAAAAAAATCATAGCTGCCAAACCATGTGAACGAAGACGTCATATGTGGAGAACTTTTTGTTCCTCATGGATAGGTGATCATACCTTTAAAGTTTTGCTTCGATCTGTTCAGCCGTTTAGGAGAAGAAGATTTTTGAAGGTTTTTATGTTCAAAACAATATGGCTGACGAACCACGTGACCGATGATGTCATCAATTTTTTCCCCCCCGTACAATTTAGCCTGGGGGAAAAAATTGTATGGGGGGAAAAAAGATGACCCTCAAAAATTTTCAGACTGATCGGATAAAGCGTTCGACATATGCAATTATGACATCATAACAAAGCCACCTCTGACATCATCCCTGAACCAAGATAAAAAATATCTATATTTTTAAATCACACTTGTTTCCCCCCATAGGGAGTACTCCACATGTGCCAAGTTTCAACTTTTTCCATGGAGTAGTTTTGGAGATACAGAGGTCCAAATTTTTTTCCTTTTTTCTAACATGGCTGCCACAACAGTGACCAATGTCATAATTATCATTAAAACATTCCACATAAGTAGTCACAACTATGGTGAAAATTTTGTGTCAATTGGATAAGCGGTTGCAGAGAAAACAGAAAATTAGCACGGACGGACGGACGGACAACCCAAAAATATGCCTCCGGCGACTTTGTCAGCAGAGGCATAATTAGAGAGTACATGGAACACCTTACGCTGCACAATCTTGAGAAACGACGACACGGGAAGGGTCAATGAGCGGAAAATTTGATCGGTCGTGATGACATACTATTTCTTCCAAGTCCTGCTAAACGGAAGGTTTTTGAAAGTGCCAAAAGGCAATTTGTGTTTCACAGTGTTCAAGTACAGAATATAATTCAATTGAAATAAAATAGAGATTTTAAAGGTCGTAGAAAATCAAAAACTTTTTCGGAAGTTTACTGCCGTTGATGCAATGTCTTTTACACCACATTATTTAACACGTTGCATTCGTTATTCGCACCTGTTGTTTGTGTCCTTTGTGACATCCCTAAAAACAGAAAGTTTCCTGTTCGGAATGATTTTCAATTTTGTTTGACTGCCAGACAGGCAGACAGAGTCAAAAAAAATTCTCTCACTCCTCCCTGTGCATGCGTGATCGGGACTAATTCAGAACCAATGTACTGATAAAGTCTTGCACTTCCTTGGAGTTCCCTTATTATGATGCATGCAAAGTTTCAGGCTGCTCGGTTTTATGGTTTTGGAGTTATGGAGGAGACACACTGACACGCACAGACTGGCACACACGCACAGACTGACACACACACACACGCACAGACTGACACACACGCACGCACAGACACACACGCACGCACGCACAGACATGCGCGCACGCCCACTCATTAGTATAGATTGTCCGACATGAGAAAAATTATACATGAAAAAAAAGTTTTAGTTTAACATCTCTGTCACATTTTATACTTTCACCATCAACATTCGCCAAAGTATTGTGAATTATTAAAATATGATATGTCCAGAGTTCCTCAAGTTCAACAATGAAAGAAAGGGGACTCAGTTTATCATAAATCTTTGCCTGGCACAAACATACTTGGCATTGTTATCATCATGCAAACTCAGCAGCCAATGCAATGTGGAGACCGAAATTCATGACCACACACCTTTGATGATTGATTTCATGTCACAATGAGCAGAATCAATGTTGTGCAGAGCAATCAAGAGTTCTCCAGGAGTGAGTGGAGACAAAGAAATTCCTCCTTCACCTGTATGTTCAGCAATTATTTAGAAAATTCTGTATTTGCTCAATTCAGAATTCAACAACTACAACAATACCTTTAAAAATCAGCACAGCGATTCAAGCAAGTCGTGTGAATGAGTGACACCACAGTGGGAAACTAGAACGGCATTCGGTAGAGTGCACACCTCCGCCAGGCTGAACTGTTTATGCTTTGTATCCCACCAATAGGCGGGTTCTGCATCCGGACCTTAACCAAAATCTAATCGGCTTGTTCTTGTCACCTACCCAAATGATCCACCAAGTTTCATCTGAATCTGTCCACAACATTTTGAAATGTCGTGCTATAAATCGTTTTTGGACCCATCCCTTAATGGTGAAGAATCCTTTTTAAAATTCTAGTATATCCGGATCTGGATCTTCACGAAATTCTCATCAATTCGTCCTTGTGACACACCTAACTTCGACACCAAGTTTTGGCCGAATCTGTGTGTAAGCAGGTTATCGCCAAAATTATGTGCAGACAGACAAAAATGGGCGAAAACATAACCAAAAACAAAATCATTAAACATTTAAATGAAGATGCATTATCTTGGGATATTGATTTTTTTTTTTTTTTGGTGGTAGAGGTAATCAATGGTGTCACCCTTGGTTACATATTGCATTAACTCCCCCCCCCCCTCAAGCCCCATCTCATTCAAGCTTTTGCAGGTTACTGGTTCCCCCCCCCCCCCCCGCTCCCTCATCATCCTCTAAAATTTTAACTTTTGATCCATTTCTGCTCCTTTCCATTCTGTGATTGAGAGTTTGAAGCTGTTAGTTCACCCCATGTGAACTCGTGTTCATCCATCTTGTTCACCCCATGTGTCCTCCCCTTTCCCCATTTCTCCAAGTCTCCCTCAGCCCACTGTTGGTATGTCTCCCCTCTCTTTCTTCTGTTCTTTCACTTCCTGTGTTCTTGCTCCTCCATGAGCCTCGACACAGTACACAAAAGACAAAACTCATGATTGTGTTTGAAGCCCAAATACAGGATCCACATACAGCACTCTGTATTTTTTTTTAATCCATTGTCTGCCAATGTCCTTGCAATTCATAATAAAGTACACTGATGTATCTTCATGACTTCGTCATGTAATTTATGTAAAAGTCCACTTTGAGCATTAGATCAATCTAAAAAACAAATTGAAGTGCGTCAGCTGCTCAGCAAGGCATATACCTGTGACGTCATGCTATTCTTCCACTTCCTGGGATGAATTAAAGAAAACTCATTGAAAAAGAGTGATTTATTTTCCCATTTGCTCTCAGAGTATATTATATATATATATATATATATATATTATATATAATATATATATATATATATAATATATATATATATGTATATTATATATATATATCCAATCGTGGCCAAAAATATTGGAACCCTTGCACTTTTTCAAATAACTCATAATTTTCTCCAAAAATAAGTTGAAAATGACAAAAGTATTTGGTCTCCACAATTCTATATTTCACTGTTAATATTACAGAACTTTTGTTTTTGATTCAGAACTTAATATATCCTTTTAAATCAGAAA
>CM068955.1:177194770-177236657 GCA_035128595.1 Eptatretus atami | reverse complement strand
ATCATCACGCTTGATAAAGCATTCCATTTCCTCGCAAAATTATTCTCGCAATTGGGTGAACACACACCCTTGTCTTTTATTCAATGGACCCAGGGTTCCTAAACTTCCTTCTTTAGCTTGTTCCAAACAGGGTATTCTCATTACCTGTGTCCTGGTCTTCTCCCACACCAGACGTTGGGGGATTCGGGTGAACGAGGTTTTGGAGAGCAGTCAATGCAAATTCTTCAATGAAGCCTTTTAGCTCTTCCTTCTCGTAAACACGCTTCACAAAGACGATTGCCTGTGAACGCACCTGATAAAAACATCGCCGTTTAATTAAGTTTTGTTTGCACGTCATTCGGTTAACTCGCTGGATGGTGAGGCTTGCTTGAAAATGTAAAAAAAAATTATCTTGGCTGTAGTCCTCTCATGCTGTCATGGTACAAACATATGGCTGGATATACAGTGCCTCTAGAAATTCGACACACCCTTTCAAAATTTTCAACTTTTGTTACATCACAGCCTGGAATTAAATTTCATTAAATTAGACTTTTCCCACCTTTATTTACACATCGTAATGCACAACTTCCAAGTGAAAAACAAATTCCACAAATTTCAGAAAATTGATTAAAAACACAAGACTAGAATATCTTGGTTGGATAAGTGTCCTCCCCGCTGAGTAAATAACTTGGTGGAAACACCTTTGACAGCAATTACAGCTGTGAGTGTTGGGATACGTCTCCACCAACTTTGCACACCTTGATTGGGTAATATTTGCCCACTCTTCTGTACAAAACTGTTCAAGCTCGGTCAAGTTCCGTGGGGAGTGTTGATGGACAGCAATCTTCAAGTCATTCCACAGATTTTCCATTGGATTTATGTCAGGGCTCTTGAGTGACTGGGCCACTCAAGAATATTTATCTTTTTGTTCCTTCGCCACTCCAGTGTAGCCTTGGCTGTGTGCTTTGGGTCGTTGTCATGCTGAAAGGTGAACTTCCGTCCCAATTTCAGCTTTCTTGCAGAGGACAGCAGGTTTTCCTCTCGGATTTTTCTGTATTTTTCTCCATCCTTTTTCCCTTCTACCCTGACAAGTACCACAGTTCCTGCTGATGAGAAACATCCCCACAACATAATGCTGCCACCACCATGCTTCACAGTAGGGATGGTGTTCTTTGTGTGTTGGGTTTTGCGCAAATACGTTTTGCATTTAGGCCAAAAAAGTTCCATCATAGTTTCGTCAGACCACAAACTTTTTGCACATGGCTTCAGAATCTCTGGAGTAGTTTTTGCATACCTCAAACAGGACTCAATGTGGGCTTTTTTGACTAATGGCTTCCTTCTTGCCACCTCACTGTAGAGGCCAGACTTTTGAAGTGCTTGGGATATTGTTGTCACATGCACACAGTGATCAGTCTTTGCCATAAAAGCCTGTAGCTCTTTCAAAGCTGCCATTGGCCTCTTGGTAGCCTCTCTGATCAGTTTCCTCCTTACTTGGTCATCCAGTTTGGAGGGACGGCCTGATCAAGACACGGTCTTGGTGGTACCATATGCCTTCCACTTCTAAATGATTGTATTGATTGTGCTCCAAGGGATATTCAAGGCCTTTGAAATATTTTTTACCCATCCCCTGATCTGTGCCTTTCCACAACTTTATCCTGAGGTCTTTTTGAAAGCTCCTTGGTGCTCATGGTTGAGTCTTTGCTGTGAAATGCACTACCCAGCAGAGGAAACCTACAGGAACAAGCTGATTTTATTCTGAAAGGATCAGAATCACAATAATTTAACAACAGCGTGGAGGCCAATTAACTTGGTGTGTGATTTGAAGGTGATTGATTACACCTGAGCTAAATTTCCAATTGCTATTATAAGGGGAGTGGACACTTATCCAACCAAGATATTCTCTTTCGATTTTCAATTAATTTTGTCAAATTTGTCGAATTTGTTTTTCATTTGAAGTTGTGGGTATGATTGTGTAAATAAAGGTGGAAAAGTTGATTTAATGAAATTTTCATTCCAGGCTATAAGGCAACAAAAGGTGAAAATTTTGAAAGGGGTGTAGACTTATATAGGCACTGTTGATCAGGTCTACAATGACCCTAAATCTGTCTTAATGCACAAATATTAACTTCATCATCGAGTACAGAATGTTCTTTGCTTGAATGTGTGTTCCAAGACAACCACCGGCAACATCAAGGACGTGGTCTTGAAGGCACTCCACAACTATTCAGCATCCCCTGACACACCCACACCACCCCCCCCCAAACTCTCACTCAACTTGTTCAGCTGCTCCCCACTTCAACTCTTCAGCTTGCACCAGGTTCAGATCCAGCCTAGGCTGGAATGATACACTCTCCTAGATTTAAGCTGCAACTTAAGAGTTGCTACAACAAGCCTGTGGTCAGTTTTGAGAACTTGGCACTCCGCTGAACCCTGCAGTTCGGAGCATCCTCCAGTGACCATCAACGAGCACATGGTCAATCTTCTTTGCACCACCACTTTGAATACCAAGTCCAGCGATGAGCTGTGGGTGCTGAAACCATGAACCAGCCACCCCAAGTCCATGACATCTTGCAAAGTCAAGGAACTTAGTGCTATTCTGGCTCACAGTTCAGACCCATGGGGAGCAACAAACGTCTCATAACCATCCCGCTCAGGATCAGTTCCAGTCGATGCATTGAATCCCTTCAAGATAAGAAGAATATCTCAGCTGGGGCACTGATCAACCCCAGAATCGAGCACAGCATAGAATGTCTCCTTCACAGTGAGAGCACTCACCTCATTCACTGCATACACAGAGACCGGGGAAATGACACACAGAGAGCGACAAATCTTCAGTCTCATTTTATACTTGTTGACCGGTGTTACTTCAATTATCATGGAAGTCAGCTTGTTGGACACAGCTACAGCAACTCTTTGGGCATGGTAACCATCAGAGCAACCAGACCAGTAGTAGGTGTAACCACCTGCCATGAACTCACCACTATCCAGTCTCCGAACCTCAGAGAGTGCTGCAATATTGATGTTCAAATGACAACAGAGACAGGTGATCATCCTCTCTTCAAGTGAGGACATTGCAGGCACCTACCCGAAGGGACCACCTCAGGTTAACTCGAGGAGACCACCGTCTGGGCAGCTGCACAGAAGGCACTCCCACAGAGTGGGTTTTCTTAGTTTTATTCGTGTTTTTTGTGTATGTTGCAGAATGAAGTGTTTTACGATGGCCGGAGTGTAAATCCTGCCACTAACCTCCTAGAAAGGGGTACCCAACTGCAGGAGGACGTCCGCAGACACAGTTTGGCACCAGGTACGGGTAAGCTTAACATTACAACACATCGAGTGTCCAGCTGTTTGCATTTACAGTTTTAGACCTACGCTAAAATATTGCATGCACAACTCGAGAGTTCCATTGCAATGTTTTATTATATCTTTGGTGCAGCAAAATACGTACTT
Source organism: Eptatretus atami (assembly GCA_035128595.1). Taxonomy (NCBI): domain Eukaryota; kingdom Metazoa; phylum Chordata; class Myxini; order Myxiniformes; family Myxinidae; genus Eptatretus; species Eptatretus atami. Next base: position 177,233,228 of record CM068955.1, on the reverse strand, counting down.
ATAAAAAGAGAAAAAACACCCCCACAAGAGGCATATCTGCTGCTACCGATGTGTGGTGCATCCAGGTGCTATCTGCATCACTGCAAAAAAATGTTTGATGTTGGCACGCCATGCTACTCAATATTAGTTGCGTCAAAGATTTTTGATCGAAAATAAAAGTTCAGGCGAGAGTAAAAGGGTCCGGGCAATAAATATTTATTCGATTAATTACGGTTCCCGGAGGGAGGCATTACGTGTTTCGTCTCAGTGTCCAAGGTGTCCCACTTTTTAGGAAGGAAAAAAAAAAACGCGTTTTCATGAGGCAGAATTTCAAGTGCTACCAGTTGGCAAATATTACGGGTTGGCAATACCGGGAACAATCAGCGATCTCCGGTTGCAGCCCTCTAGTTTCGAAATAAGGCGAAGTTTGTGCAGATCATCATGGGAGCTGTACATTGTATGAATTGTCAGCACATTGTAGGTTATGTATATATATAATCAGTTAGTACAGTCCAATTGTTAGTTTATAGACATATTCAATGCATCCGGAGTTAATGTTGATATTTTCAAATGTTCATCAACAAATCATTTGTTTTCTATTGGTCATTACGGAACTTGCACGCGAATCACAGACAGGAGGAAAACAAGAGTCAGCGTCGGTGGACTTTGATGCAAATTACAATGACACGAGAAGACAATGGAGAAGAACCCATTGTATTTGGATTTTGAACTCAGGTTCAGAGCAGAATGGGACATTGGTTGAGATGGGAACGATAAATAGGCAAAATCTTACTTTGATTAAATAATACAATAAAATTAACTTTTGAAAACAAAAAGGCCAACTGAACAACCTATTTATTTATCTATTTCCACTAAAAATCTGAAACAATCCTTTTTGGCCTGACATGCAAAAATAAAATAAAATAAAATAAAATAAAAATGCAAATGTTAAGTCTGCCAATAAAATGTGACAAATTAAAAACTTCCATGTTCAAAGTATGAGGGCGTGTTTTGAAAAGGCATGCATCCAATTATTTTTCTCCAAAAACAGTAAAAATATACGAATGAACAAAGTGCAGTCACACATTAGTTCTTCCACCACTACTGTAGGTGTGAAGTTTCGTGATTCTGACACGAGACGTCTCAGTCCTGCATTAGTCAAGATGGCAGAGGGCAGCACGATGTTGCCACTGCTGTGAGTGCAAGATGAGGTGGCTGTTGATGAGAAATGAGGTGGCTGTAGATGAGAGATGAGAGATGAGGTGGCCGTAGATGAGAGATGAGATGGCTGTCGATGAGAGATGAGAGATGAGATGGCTGTAGATGGGAGATGAGATGGCTGTGGATGAGAGATGAGAGATGCGATGGCTGGAGATGGGAGATGAGATGGCTGTCGATGAGAGATGAGAGATGAGATAGCTGTAGATGGGAGATGAGATGGCTGTCGATGAGAGATAGAAGATGAGAGATGAGATGGCTGTGGATGAGAGATGAGAGATGAGATGGCTGTAGATGGGAGATGAGAGATGAGATGGCTGTGGATGGGAGATGAGAGATGAGATGGCTGTGGATGAGAGATGAAAGATGAGATGGCTGTGGATGAGAGATGAGAGATGAGATGGCTGCAGATGGGAGATGAGATGGGTGGCTGTGGATGAGAGATGAATGGCTGGTGTGGATGAGAAGATGAGATGGCTGTGGATGAGAGATGAGAGATAGATGGCTATAGATGGGAGATGAGAGATGAGATGGCTGCATATGGGAGATGAGATGGCTGTGGATGAGAGATGAAAGATGAGAGATGGGATGGCTGTAGATGAGGATGAGATGGCTGTGGTGAGAGATGAGAGATAAGAGATGAGATGGCTGTAGATGAGAGAGGAGATTGCTGTAGATGAGAGATGAGATGGCTGTAGATGAGAGATGAAAGATGAGATGGCTGAGGATGAGAGAGATGAGAGATGAGATGGCTGTAGATGAGGGATGAGAGATGAGTGGCTGTAGATGAGAGATGAGATGGCTGTAGATGAAGATGAGAGATGAGAGATGGGATGGCTGACTGGAGACGAGAGTTGGGATGGCTGACTGGAGACGAGAGTTCGGATGGCTGACTGGAGACGAGAGTTCGGATGGCTGACTGGAGACGAGAGTTGGCATGGCTGACTGGAGACGAGAGTCGGCATGGTGACTGAGACGAGAGTTGGGGATGGCTGACTGGAGACGAGAGTTGGGATGGCTGACTGGAGACGAGTGGGATGGCTGACTGGAGACGAGAGTTGGGATGGCTGACTGGAGAGAGAGTTGGATGGTGACTGGAGACGAGAGTTGGGATGGCTGACTGGAGACGAGAGTGGCATGGCTGACTGGAGACGAGAGTTGGCATGGCTGACTGGAGACGAGAGTTGGCATGGCTGACTGGAGCGAGAGTTGGAATGGCTGACTGGAGACGAGAGTTGGTGGCTGACTGGGAGAGAGACGTTGGCATGGCTGACTGGAGACGGAGTTGGCATGGCTGACTGGAGAGAGAGTTGGGATGGCTGATGGAGACGAGAGTGGCATGGCTGACTGGAGACGAGAGTTGGCATGGTTGACTGGAGACGAGAGTTGGCATGGCTGATGTGAGACGAGAGTTGGCATGGCTGACTGAGACGAGAGTTGGCATGGCTGACTGGAACGAGAGTGGGATGGCTGACTGGAGAGAGAGTTGGGATGGCTGACTGGAGACGAGAGTTGGATGGCTGACTGGAGACGAGAGTTTTGGGATGGCTGACTGGAGACGAGAGTTGGGATGGCTGACTGGAGACGAGATTGGGAATGGCTGACTGGAGACGAGAGTCGGCATGGCTGACTGGAGACGAGAGTCGGGATGGCTGACTGGAGACGAGAGTTGGGATGCTGACTGGAGACGAGAGTTGGCATGGCTGACTGGAGACGAGAGTTGGCATGGCTGACTGGAGACGAGAGTCGGGATGGCTGACTGGAGACGAGAGTTGGGATGGCTGACTGGAGACGAGAGTCGGATGGCTGACGGAGACGAGAGTCGGGATGGCTGACTGGAGACGAGAGTTGGGATGGCTGACTGGAGACGAGAGTTGGCATGGCTGACTGGAGACGAGAGTTGGCATGGCTGACTGGAGACGAGAGTGGGATGGCTGACTGGAGACGAGAGTTGGGATGGCTGACTGGAGACGAGAGTTGGCATGGCTGACTGGAGACGAGAGTTGGCATGGCTGATGGAGACGAGAGTCGGGATGGCTGACTGGGACGAGAGTTGGGATGGCTGAGTGGAGACGAGAGTTGGCATGGCTGACTGGAGACGAGAGTTGGCATGGTTGACTGGAGACGAGAGTTGGCATGGCTGACTGGAGACGAGAGTTGCATGGCTGACTGGAGACAGAGTGGGATGGCTGACTGGAGAAGAGAGTTGGGATGGCTGACTGGAGACGAGAGTTGGATGGCTGACTGGAGACGAGAGTTGGATGGCTGACTGGAGACGAGAGTTGGATGGCTGACTGGAGACGAGAGTTGGATGGCTGACTGGAGACGAGAGTTGGATGGCTGACTGGAGACGAGAGTTGGGATGGCTGACTGGAGACGAGAGTTGGGATGGCTGACTGGAGACGAGAGTTGGATGGCTGACTGGAGACGAGAGTTGGCATGGCTGACTGGAGACGAGAGTTGGCATGGCTGACTGGAGACGAGAGTTGGGATGGCTGACTGGAGACGAGAGTTGGATGGCTGACTGGAGACGAGAGTTGGTATGGCTGACTGGAGACGAGAGTTGGCATGGCTGACTGGAGACGAGAGTTGGCATGCTGACTGGAGACGAGAGTTGGGATGGCTGACTGGAACGAGAGTTGGGATGGCTGAGGAGACGAGAGTTGGGATGGCTGACTGGAGAAGAGAGTTGGGATGGCTGACTGGAGAGAGAGTTGGATGGCTGACTGGAGATGAGAGTTGGGATGGCTGACTGGAGACGAGAGTTGGGATGGCTGACTGGAGACGAGAGTTGGGATGGCTGACTGGAGACGAGAGTTGGGATGGCTGACTGGAGACGAGAGTTGGCATGGCTGACTGGAGACGAGAGTTGGGATGGCTGACTGGAGACGAGAGTTGCATGGCTGACTGAGACGAGAGTTGGCATGGCTGACTGAGACGGAGAGTTGGGATGCTGACTGAACGAGAGTTGGCATGGCTGACTGGAGCGAGAGTTGGCATGGCTGACTGGAGACGAGAGTTGGCATGGCTGACTGGAGACGAGAGTTGCATGGCTGACTGGAGACGAGAGTTGGCATGGCTGACTGGAGACGAGAGTTGGCATGGCTGTAGATGAAGATGAACTGATATGACTGGAGATATCACCAGCCTTGATTTGGTTCCATCAGATTTCCAAATCTTCCCCAAACTTGAGGAACACCTTCGTGGAGAACATCTTTCTTCCGACGATGATGTCAAGGCCGCAGAGAAGCTCAGGCTAAGTCAGTAGGACGCACAGTGTCATTGCCACGTTATCACTAAAGTTCCATCGTGACGGTATCACAAAACCACTTGAACGTTGGCAGAAATGTTGGCAGAAAACAAAACCACTTGAACGTTGGCAGAAATGTGTGGACTGCATTGGTGATTATTTTGAGAAATAAGTATGCACCATGGTAGAATAAAAATCGATGTTCGTATCTGTCTTTGTTTCATCAAATATCTTCACATGTTTTGGAGAAAAATAATAGGAGGCATTACTTTTCAACATCTCTTGTAAAACAAGAATGTAGGTTTTACATTTAAACACACCTCTTTCTAATCATACCTGTTACAATGTCCTGTCAATGACAGCAGCCACAGTAATGCGTCGCTCCTGTTATTGACAGTAATCTGACCAAACTAACACCACAACAGATAATGGCAAAAAAAAAGGATCAGTTACAAGTACCTTCAAATGAGTTTGCAGCAAAATTGTGCTCACCTTATCTCGTTCCAATGTGCTGAGCTCCAGCAAAACCTGTAGAAACTGCAACTGCTGCTGTGGTCTGCGCAAAGTGAGCTCCATCAAAGTAGACATTCCGACAGTCATGCGAGCCTGTCAAAAAAGAAAAGGACAAATACATCTATACTATAAGAGAGCCGTGTGTGTAGTGTGTGTGTGTGTGTGTGTGTGTGTGTGTGTGTGTGTGTGTGTGTGTGTGTGTGTGTGTGTGTGTGTGTGTGTGTGTGTGTGTGTGTGTGTGAACAAAAATGGCCAAACAAATCTTCGTCAAACTTTCAGAGGTTCAGCAGTGAATGCTGGGGAGTGTTTGAGGCAAATAAATAAATAAATAAATGAATGAAAATAAGGGATTTAGAAAAAAGTTGGATTGTGCCGAAGCTTTTGTAGCTCTGTATACGGAAATATTAAATGATCCCCGGCCCCATTCCTCAGCGGGTGTAGGGAAGTGTTTTAGCCCCGACACAAAAAAGAATTGGATTAAAAAAACAAAATTTGATTTCGTCAAAATGCCAACCACGGTTGGTTCGAACAGCACCGGGTAACGTCGGGTATCCCTGCTGGTGTACTCATAAAGGACATATTACCAGATATTACCACAAAACTAACTGCAGACCAAGGGTTAACTAACTCACCAACACAAATCAAGACTTCCTCCTCCCCTCTCCCATCTGCTATTCATTCCACCAAAGAAACAAATATTGTGTTAAATATAATCTACAATCACAAAACAATGAGAATTCTCTAATCGGTGAAATACTAAAAGGAAAAACGTTCTTGCTTGCCTTCAATGGTTAATTTAAAGTATATTGCATGATGACAACAAAACCCTTCCATACAATCAAAAGAGTTTTTCTCAATATGTATTGTATTTATCTTTTTGAATGGTATCTCATCTCGAGTGTTTTCATTATATTACATGTTTATGTTTTCACCCATGTTTGTTTGTTTGTCTGTCATTTATCTGTGAGCAGGATATCTCAAAAAGTTGTGTGTGTGTGCGTTGTGTGTGTGCGTCTCTGTGAATTTCACTTGTACGACAGTCTAGAATTTGGGGGGTGGAAGAGTGTTGAAGGGGAATTAACCGTTTATAAATGTGGGGGGGGGGGGGGGGGGGAGGGGGGGGGGGGGGGGGGGGGGGGGGGGGGGGGGGGGGGGGGGGCGGAGGGATTCTCCCATCCGTGACCCTGGGAGAATTCCTGGTCTGTAACTGAAAACTGATGGGGATCAAGCTAGAATCATGGGGGCATGACCGTCCAGAGGAAGCATTGCAGAGATAATGTAATAATAGCAGGGATGCATGGCAATTCCATGTAATATAAAATGTGACTTTCAAGTCCTCAATAACACCCCCCTCCTCCCCCTGACACAACTCCTCCTATGTCCAAGTCCTCAGCCCGCCTCCCAAATCCCATTCTTCAAACTCATCCCCACCTTGTCTTCAAATGCTCCCCTCCACTAAAAGGTACCTCCCCCACCACCCACTCCCTGACAATACCAATTCAGATATAAAGAGGCGCAGGTGAGGACTAAAACGGCATGAGCTGGTGCCTGGGTCTGCCGGTGTCTGTGTGGCACAAGGCGAAGTGCGCTCAGGGAGGGAGGATTGTGCGATGGTGGAGAGATAGCGTCCGTGCCTCTTGAGCAGTCCTTCTGTGTGTGGTGACGAAGAGAAGAGAGAGATGTTAACTCTGCGAAAAGTCCAACAGTCAAACTCCAACTGCCACACACATGCACAATATGGCCTTTACCACCTCACAAAGACCGCCTTTCCAGCATGCGGCCGGCCCGTCATAGGCCGCTCGCTGTCTGTGCACAGCGTCATCTTTCCTGAGGGTGGAACGGCCCTCACAAAAGTGTCCGCCCCCTCAGGACTCCGCAACATCACAATGCTGCCCCGGCCTGCAGTCTCTTGGCAAATGGCCCGCGATAATGTCCATTTAAATGCCTTCTGTGCCAGGTGCTTTTTTTGTAAAGTCTCACGCTGGCCTCGCCTACGCAGAAAGTTTTACATGACACCACTTCACCTTATTCTATTTTATATAGGAGGATCACTGCTCCCTCAGTAGACATATTAGGGACAACTTACCTCTGACAGATCCCTAATACAGGCGTAATTCTACCCTACTTGACACACAGGGACGCAAGCAAAAGTTTTACCCCACATTCAATCTATGCATCCCGCCCCTTCCCCTTCCACAACACTGTCACTCAATACAATAGGACTCACTCCTCTTAAAATCATTCATTTTGGCAGATTGTCGGAAAATCTGACTATGTGAGAAATAGTGAAGAATCCAACCTCCAACCAATTAAAATTTAAAGCAGAGGTTACAATAAAGGCCCAGGATGTTCTTCAGGCAATGGGAGAGTCTAAAATATTAAATTGCTGCACAAGGCGGCTTGGGATGAACTACCAAAAAAATTACACTTGTCCGATGACCGAGTCATGTACAAGTGCTCACCTCATCCTCGCAGACTCTTCGGACAATGTCCAGGGCACTTGAGGTAATCTTTGGTGCTTCCAGTACCAAGCGAGAAAACAGCCTGCAAAGCATACACAGCTCAAGCAATACTTGTATGACAAAATTCCATCCATAAAAGCTCTAAATGCTTGGGGTGTAGTTCAAGATGATGACTAATGAAAACTGGTGGGTGATAAATGCCAAATGTTAGATACCCACCCTTCATTTTGATCAGGTTTGCTCTCCAGTCCCAGCAGCAAAGTAGTGAGACACTTATCATAACTATCAAGAGCAGACCCAGAAGGTGTGCTGGTGCCCATGGCAGCATGGTAATTCTGGTAGAGCCATGCGAAAGCCAAGTCAGATTGGCCTCGTATATCTCCCAACACAGTTTCAAGAACCAGTTGCTGCGCAACCCCTCCAAAACGAGCTGCCATACGTGCCAGAAGTTCCACTCTCACCTGGAGGCAGAACATCGTTATGAAAAACTACACCAAGGGATGCAGAATATCCGTGTACCACAATGGGACCAATAGGTAGGTGTCTTATCTCGATCACGATGAACTCTGAGAAGCGGTACGGAAGGGTCAGTCTTTATAACACCTCACACGCGAGTTGTGCCTGATGACTCACAACAGGCTCAGCAATAGATTCGAAGGTGCCTGTTATCTCACAGACCAGGCAGTCCCTCTTTCATTGTGATGTGGGTTTTTTTTTGTTGCTTTGAAGCAGTATTTTTCTTTAGTTTCCCCGACTTTCTTTCTGAACGCTTGATGATAGAACTTGGGTGCAATTGACTTGTTCTTGTTTAACACCGAGTCTTATGACAAAGCGATCCATGTTTATGTCCCAGAACGAATGACGACACATTTATGTGCATAGCATGCATGTGCGAACTTATAAAACAAAATTAATATCACACACCAGAACACACGCACAGTTGGTGCGCTCACGGACGATCACAACCACAGGTCTAGCCCCCTCGGGAACTCCAACTCGGTCCAAAACGACTGAGTCGCGCCGTGCCAGGATGACTCGGCCATCATACGCGATTTTAAAATAAACTTGTAAAGAAGTTGGTGATGTCCAGTAGTAATTTTATAACAGCTAACCTTGGCTGAGAAACAAATTGCAATTAAAGAACTGGAATTCAGCGAGACTCCAACATTACACGACTCTTAATTGTACACTTATGCTGGCAAGGCTATGATGTGTGGCGCGGGCGGTTTCACTGAGTTTATGGGCGAATCCTCTCCACACCATTGTGTAATTTTGGATGCTGGCTTATGGAAAACAGAAAGTTGGAAAAAGTCTGTCTCATTTCTGGTTTACCAGCTAGATTCATCAAGAACAATTCCAAAGAAAGGGATGCTGCCTTTTTGGAGGTATCTTTTGTTCCTCTTCAGCTGCAGACATTCACAAGTAGCATGTACGTGAGAATCCCAAGGGGGATGTGTAGCATTTGGATCATGATCATGATCCATATCTCAAACACCGACCATTACTACCAATATCCGTGTAACCCTCCATCTCCAATGCTTCTCGGTACCGATCAAAATGAAATTTAATTAACCCAAACACCCAATTTTCAGTCATGCACTTCCTTGGAGTTTTCTTAGCATGCATGCAAAGTTTCAGATTGTCAGATGTCATGGTTTTGGAGTTATGGAGGACACACACACACACACACTTTATTGGTATCGATTTATTTAATCATTTCCCATCCATCCTTGACTAATAAGCTGTAGAATTTTACAAAATTCATTGTCCAATCCCAAATTAATAGGCTTTCATACATAAGCTGTAGATTTTTATTTATATATTTTTACAAACAACAATGCAAAAGTGCATAATACATGAACCAACTTAAACTCAGACAAAAGGATCACCTTGAGAGCCTCAAGGGTCTGTCTGTTTAACATCTACGTGAGTGCACCTGGATGGAATGCAAGTAGTGCGCAAGATTGCTCAGTTTTAGCACTCGTCGACAAAAATTTTTTTTTGCAGAGAATGCTGATCTGAGATGATTGTGCAAAGGTAGCACAATAACATTTGAGCTGTCCAGTCAGGGTTCCGATGCGACCAAACGATCAGAATTGTCCTCTGAGGCAGGACGTTGCATGACAAAGTGTAACCATCCGTCGGATGGACGTTAAGATGGGGGTCCCGTCTGCTAACATTTGCTGGTGGACGTTAAAGATCTCACGGTATCATCCGACGAAGCATATGTGGGTCATCACCGACGCCGTGAGCAAATTACAAATTCCTGACAAAATCAGTGGAATGTCAGAGCTGGTCAGCCAGTTCATAAAGGACTTGGGTCAAATCTCCCCCTTGGCCAATCTTGAAAGGAGGGATTAATTGGAGCGGTTTTAAAGTCATCGAGCTGATCGAGATACTTTGGTGCCACATTAATGCGTCATCTGTGATGTGACAGAACAATTGATGAGAATGCCTACACTGAGAACAAAGTAAGCTTCTGTAAAAAGCAAAGATAAACTGCCCTGAGAAAGCAAATATGCCAACCTGTGTGCTGTTGTGGCCAGCATGTGGAGCCTTGTTCATGATTATTCGATTCAGGGCACCTTCGCTTAACTTCGTTAGTGTCGTCACGGGAAGCGGCTTCAACACATCACTCAGGCGAAATACACGGCGTCGACCTGCCACAGACGCCCTGCACAAAGCACCATAGCACTGCAGCACACCATAGCACTACACAATGAAAGCCAACTTACTCACCAGATGCCTGGTATAGTTCATGGGATGAAGAATTATGTCATAAAATGTGAAAGATTTACATTAATGGGCAAGACTTTTAACATAGTATTTAATCACGTTTAAAACTGTCTGGAGTAAACTGAATGCTTGTGGAATTCATTTTTTAAAATAAATATCATGAAAGGATGAAATAAATCAACACTACGGTGATTGAGGTAGACTAACTACTGTGCGAATCAAGTGGAAGCTGATGTTTCAAGCATCAGCCCATCATTGGATCAAAAGAGGGATGTCTGAAACGTTCTTCCTTGACTCTGATGGAGGGCTCACACCAAAAACATCAGCTTCTCCTTGCTTCCTACAGTGTGTGTGTGTGTGTGTGTGTGTGTGTGTGTGTGTGCCTGCATGCAACATAGGTTGATAACCTTTCCATCAAAAACAAAGAACCCATCCCTCAATTCCAATACCATTTGGTTATCTATAAAATCGGAATACGAAGAGAAAAAAAGAAATCATCTTCCCCTGTAGTGTCTCTTCATTATATTAATTTTTTCATTACAAAGTCTATGCTCATGGAACAGTGAGGTGACAGAGGGTAGAAGGTCTGAATCCAGACCACTGGCGGTGGTGCAGTGCGACAACATGCAGATGAACAAGGGGATGAAGAAACAAGAGAAGCAGAGATCTACCCTGTATTTCCATGATGCTTTATTGTCTCTTTATAACTGTGCATGTCATATTTCAAACCATCGGCGGTAAAGGAATCATCATTATCGGCAGTGCACCAGTCGCCATGATCAAGATATCTTTATTTGCGTGTCTAATGGTTCTTACCTCCGTCACCAAGGTTGGACGGAGGTTATGTTTTCACCATTGTCTGTCTGTGAACAGGATATCTCAAAAAGTTATGGACGGATTCGGATGAAATTTAGTGGACAGTTTGGGTGTGTGACCGGGACAAATTGATTAAATTTTGGTGAAGACCCAGATACTAATTTTGAAAGTGATTCCTCATCATTGAGAGATGGGGTCAAAATCGATATATAGCATGATATTTCAAATAGTTGTGGACGAGTTATGACGAAACTGGGTGAATGAGTTGGTTAGGTGATAAGAACAAGCCAATTCGATTTTGGTTAAGGGCCAGATTCAGATCCTACCCATCAGTGGATACAAAACGTAAACTGTTCAGCCTGGCCCTCCAACTTTAATGAGTGCTGTTCTCATTCTAAATATAGCAATTCCACTCAACTTTCATAAACTGTTGAAAGTCTGTGCCAATCATACTACTCAAGCATTGAATTGAGCCTAATCGTTCATCTGAATATAAAAGGAGCGGAGTTTCTCCGTCAGCAACACGATCTTCCAAAGGGTTTCTGTTGTCATAGACCAATACAGTTGTACTGTTGGAAACCTAATATAATCAATTTACTGAGTTATAAAGCTAATAATCCATTTACTTGGAACAAAAATTATTTTGTTTAATGACAAACTTACTTTCCCGTTTTAAAAGCCCATGTTTCAGGGATCGAGGAAGAACAAGTGGCACATCGAGCTTTAATGTAGCAGTTCTAACAGTAACATTTATTGTTATAGACGAGCAAATACCACCCGCCGCTTCGCTGATGGGAATACTGCATGGGGGATGGGGGGGAGGAGAAAAAGGGGAGGGAAGAAAGAGGAGGGAGGGGGAGAGAACAAGGGGAGAGTGAAGGGGTGGAAGGGAAAAGAGAAGAGGGAGGGGGACGAAGACAGTGTGAGGTGAGAGGAAGGGAAGGCAGACGTGTGGTGGAGCGTTAATTACGATTCATACTGTCCATCAAAATGATTCAGCATCGAATAAAATTGAAGATGGAAACAAATAATGTTAGAAATGATATCCGTACGATAAATACGGCCCGGAGTCAGACAAACACCGCCCCGACACGTCCGGAGACAGACAAATACCACCCCGACGCGTCCGGAGACAAACATCGCCCCGACGCGTCCGGAGACATACACTGCGCCGACGCGTCCGGAGAGAAACACCGCCCGACGCATCCGGAGACAAACACCGCCCCGACGCGTCCGGAGACAAACCCGCGCCGACGCGTCCGGAGACAAACCCCGCGCCGACGCGTCCGGAGACAAACCCCGCGCCGACGCGTCCGGAGACAAGCACCGTGCGTGCCGACGTGTCCGGAGACAAACACCACGCCGATGCGTCTGGAGACAAACATGGCTGCTTCAGACCCCAACGAGGTTACCAAGAACAATTAAGAACCTCAGAGAGCGAGGTGGCCGAGAATCGCCTGTTGAAGGATATAATTAAATATGACTGTTAATTATCTTCAAAAGGGATGTTTCATTAACCCAAACACCCAATTTTCAGTCATGCACTTCCTTGGAGTTTTCTTGGTGTGCATGAAAAGTTTCAGGCTACTCGGTTTCACGGCTTTGGAGTTGTGGAGGAGACACACTGACACGCACACGCACACGCGCACACACACACACACACACACACAAACACACTCATTAGTATCGATGGCAGCAGTAACCTTTTACAAGAACACAAGAGGAGTACACAAAAGGAAACATAGTAATACTTCTCAGAGCATCAGAAAAATATTACTTCCGAAGGTGGACAGAGGGTTAAGTTTTAACCCGTTTGTCTGTCTGGATATCTCAGAAAAGTTATGGATCTCGTCTATCAGTGGGATATAAGACATAAACTCTTCAGCCTGGCAGAGGTATGTGCTCTCCCAAGTGACGTTCTTGTCTGTGTTTGAATTTAAGATTTTGAGATGGAATTGCTACTGGATTTGCAGGATGGCCTACCCTGAGGACCTGAAGCTGAAAAAAAAATGGAGCCGTTAAAGAAGAAGAAGAAAAAGATGAAATTGCTTCTTCGAGTAAATATAGCTCTCAGGTAAGCAGTCTGCTCGTACAATAAAAAAAAAGTCCATCTTTGTCTATTTGTACAAAACATTCTGCCCGTTATATTTGCAACTGAAGAATAATCCGGCATTGTTACGATTGCACATTTCAAATAAATCAACTCTTCGTGTTATTATCATGTTTATTTACCTTCCCATTCCTGGAACTATGGGTTCTGGTAGTTTGCGATTGGACACATTCTTTTCCTCTTCTTTCACAACCAACCCTGATTGTCCCGTCCCTGCAACACTATTCATAATCCCCAATGATCGTGTGTCCAGTACAGAAGATACTGTGAGCAGCAAGTTCAACTTTCTCAGTATCTTCAGAGGCCTTCTGCTTAATGAACTCGATACCTAGCAAGATGGTGGGATTAAAAAGAGGAGTTGGGGGGGGGGGGGTTCGGGTAGGGGGAGAGTAAAACTTAAAATAAAAAAAATCATCAAAGACGGTTCCCTCCACCACAGACCAGTAATATGACAGAAAACAATGCGGTTTGTTTTGTGTTGGAATATGTAGAAAACAATAGCACCAGCCGAGAGGGAGACATTTATAATCACCAATGCCAAGACAACACGACTGTGCTTTTCATGGCTATTGATCACACACAGCTCCAGAGGCCTCCATTCCAAGAAAAGGGGTGAGAATATGTTATTGCATAAATTTGTGAAATGTTGTGCACATGGAAGAAAATATATTTACAGATTGTAACAACAGGCAGAAGAAAGGAAAGTGTTGGGTCCATAGTGACTCCTCAATAGGAAAGTGTGAAAACCAGAAATCAGGTGGTGATCGCCAAGATTCACCAACTGAGGTTGACACCTTTTAAGCATCGATGAGGAGCCAAGGACCAGTGAATAGGTCTTAGAAGCATTGAATATAAGAAAGTTAATGGACGGAGAGAGGAAGCATGTCATCAGAGTGGAAGAGCACATCGACGAGGAGATCAATGGGATTTTCCAGAGAGTCAACGACTTCATTGATGAAGATCAGGAACAGGACTGGGCTCAGAACACTGCCTTGGGGTACTCTAGCCTTGACAGGGAGAGGAGATGAAAGGATTCCGTTGAGTAGCATACGTTGGCTACGAGAGCAGAGGAAGTCAGGAAGCCATGTGTGTTGGAGCTGGCCTTGGATGCCATAGGTAGACAGTTTGGAGAGTGAGGCAGGGTGCCAGACTGGATCAAAAGCACGAGATATTTCCAGAGAGACGGCCCTGATCTCATGTCTGACATTGAGGGCCTCCATCCATTGTTGGGCGAGTAGAAGCAGCATGTCTAAGGTGGAGTGACCTGGAATTATTTTATGTTAAATGTGATGATGGATTCCACGAATGTGCTGATGATTGGAAGTAAGCTGATCGGTCTGTACTTAAGGGGATCAGTTTTCGCATCTTTTTTATGTAATGCAGTGATGTTGATGGATGTCCAAGCAGATGGAAGATGACCAAGGGCAAATGATAGGGTGAAAAGGGCAGAGAGAGGATGTGCAAGAGCAGCAGAGCAGGATTTCAGGACACAAGCTGATGCCATCCGGTCCAGTTGCAAAGTCAGAGTCGACGGTTGAAAGAACCTTCTCAGGTGCAAAAGACAAGGAATTCAGGAGCAGTTGGGTATGACAGGGAAGGATGGGAACCGATCGTGAGGGGTTGGGGACACAAGGTTTGGAAGCAAACACCGAATTGAGGCATTCGGCCTTCTCAAGAGCGGAGTCAGCTGTGGTGCCATTTGAAGAGAGCGAAGGGATGGAAGGGGAGTGTATACCAGACAAGGCACCATCCGGTTTTAGCGGAGGGAGATAAGTTTGAAAGTCCATTCTTGAGGTTGGACAGATGTTGTTTTCTGGCTCTCGTGAGAGTGGACACACACTTGTTGCGGCATTTTTGGAATGCCTGAGATTGTCTTTGGTCGATTAGCCTTCCAGGAAGAGAAGGCAAGTTGTTTCAGAGAAACTGCCTTACCACAGGATTCAGTGTACCATGGGTGGGAAGAAGGGGAGGAGAACTGAAGACAAAATGGAATGAAACTGTGGATGAGAGAACAGGTTTCTGTGAAAAACAGAACAGAACATCAGTTATGTTAACATCAGGGGCAGTAGATATGGGAGACCAGTCCTGAAGAAAGATGGCTGCTTGCAGTCCCTGCCAATCTGCTTGAATGAAATGCCAGAATCACCAGCATTGAGGCAACTCTGATACTAGCCACAGAAATGTTGACCTTAACAAGCATATGATCAGGTGACCCAATTGGAGCAGAGGAAGAGCAGGATAAATTTACAGGAAAGTTAGTCATCACCAAGTCCAGAAGGAAAGAAAGATGGGAGAAATCCGGGTTAGAAAGTTCACAGATCGAGTCAGTCCCATGGTGTAACAGAAGTCCTTTGCTGAAGTGCTATGGATGGTGAGAGAGGTACCAACACCCAGCCAAGTTGCATGGTGACAAATGAATTCACTACATATGAGGAAGAGAGAGAGTTGAAATGAGTGGTTTAAAGTTTGTCCATGTTGTCCAAGAGAGATGTAGATGGAGTCGTCACTGTCTGGAGGACGGTGAAACATGCATACGAACAAGAGTTGGGAGCGGAAGGGAAGTCGCAGCCAAAAGTACTCCTCGGGTTTGGGAGGTGTAAGATCAGGACAAGGGCAGTGAGAAATTGAGTTCTTGATATAAAGTGCAACTTCACCACTGGGTGTTTCAGGTCCACAGAGTTAGAGATAAATGAGGGGGGGGGTGTTGGGAAGGTACAGGATGGGGGTTTGTGGGGGCAAAGTGAAACTTTGGAGGGTGGGTGAGGGGGAATGATTGAATGTGTGTGTGTGCACATATACAGTGAGATATTCATTAATTTGAGCCCAAAGCCTCAGTGTTTGCGATGTTCTCAATCAAAGTATAGAAATACAAGGCATCCAATTTAGCATATAGTCCTCCAATGGATTAACACTGGATTAGCATGTCATGTTTTATCGATTGGAATTGAAATGAAAAGAAGTGAGAATTTATATTCCGCAGGAATGCTGGTCATAAAGAACAACTGGCACAAATAGGCCACACACATACCAGGTCCAAGACCAACAGCAGTGAGCTGTGTCGCCATTATACGGGCCAAGTGGTGAATCTGTGCTTCTGTACCAGCAGACTCGATGGGAGTGTAAGACGCCTGGAAAGATGCTGGCATAGTATCTGGCAAAAACACCATGTTCAGCAACACCTGTTATGGTAGGATAGGTGGGGGTGAAGGTGGAGGGGGGCAGAGGATCAGTGTGTGGACACAATCTAGATTATTATTATTATTATCATTAGGGTACCAAGCCTTTCAGGCTGGGTAACCTATTGTTTTTCTTGTTTATTATTACTATTATTATTACTAGTACGTGGCCGTACGTGCGTGCCCGTACGTGCAAACCAAAAAAAAACTTTGAAAGAACCACACAGGCCGTTCCTTCGCTCTCGTAAACGAAGACTGGATTGGGGCATTGTGTTTATCTATAAATGTGCGCATAAGAAATCGAGAAATTATTAGAATACAGTAAGTCATCACTATCCGGAAGTGGTGCATGCCCGTATGGAATGTTCACATGCATTCCACGAATTATCGCTTTCATTGAAGTAACAACTGCTGTGATACTTACACACACACAGTTAATTAAAATCCAAATTAAAATCAAGTTTACCTCCCTGTCTTTGCTTGCCATGACATTCGCTGCCATTGACCATTGCCACTCCTACGCCACGGTAACTAAGGCGCCTTTCCCATCGTAACCGGCACGGCCCGTGACGTCATCGTCGGCCGGCCGCGCACCGGCCTACGCAGCAACGTGTCTTGTCATTGGTTTGGTAAATAAATGGCCGCAGCAACGTGTCTTGTCATTGTTTAGTAATAAATGGCCATAACTTGGGAACCACTTGTCTGATTAATATCAAACCTTGAAAAACATACCCAGGTCCCCAGCAATATAGCTGGCAAGTTTCAATTAGATCGGACCAATGGTTGTCGAGAAACAGTGGTCACACACACACACACACACCACACACACACACACACACACACACACACACACACACATTGCTGGAATTATAGATAGATGATTATTATTCTGCCGGAATTTTCGTATTTTTGTTCACTATTAAATTCATTTTCTCGGAACCATTTGTCCAATTTGCATGACATCATCACCATAGTACGTGCCTTTTTTCGTATAATTAATTGATAATTATGACATCATAGGTCACGTGGTTTGGGTGCCATCTCTGAAAAACCAAAACACTTTTGACCTCTGTATCTCTGAAACAGCGCAATGGAAAAAATTGAAACTTGGCACATGTGGCAAGAACTCCCCATGGGGAAGAAGTGTGATTTTTCGTGACATCATCGGTGAAGTGGTATCCTGATGAAAATTTGACATGTAGAACGCTGCATCCGAAAAATATGAAATATTTTGAGCATCATCTTCGCAACAAGTCACGGAAGAAAAATTATGATATCATAGGTCACGTGGTTCGACAGCCATATTATTATTATTATTATTATTATTATTATTTATTTAAAAATCTCCGAAATGGCTGAACAGATTGAGGCGCAACTTGACAGTTATGGCCACCTTTCTATGACGAACAAATCGTTTTGCTGCCTTTTTGATGTAGGTCACATTGTTTGGCAACCATATTGAATTTACCCGAAAACCTTCGGTAGCGGAGTAGCAATTCAATTGATACCAACGATGGTCCCAGGAAAAAGGGTCAACTGCGTACATAATAAATATGTAGAACGTGGCCTGTTCCAAAGTCCATAACATGTCAATCTCGTGTCGTCGTAGAGAGATGTGTGGGGCCTCGTTCGACTCGGGGAAGTCCTCGTTTACCCTCTGCACATGGTGTCAAAATTTATTACTTCTTGTTCAGGTGATTTGAACACCAATTCAATTGATACCGATTATGTATTCAGGAAAAAGGGCTAACTGCGTAAGTAATAAGTAGATTGAACGCGGCATTTTACTCGGACCGTAACTCATCAATCCCATGTTGTATGAAAGCTGGACGTCTTGGTACCCGGTCATCAATGCCAGCAGTTATAAAGCGGCAGTTCTCGTTATTATTATTACCTCCGCCACCGAAGGTGAAGGAGGTGATGTTTTCACCCCTTTCTGTCTGTCTGTCTGTTTGTTTGTCTTTGTGTGGAGGATATCTCAAAAAGTTGTGGACAGATCTGGTTAAAATTTTGTGGACAGGTTGGGTGTGTGACAAGGACGAACGGATTAGATTTTGGTGGATTATCCGAATCCGGATACGAGGATTATTTAATTTTAAAAGTGATTCTTCACCATTGAGAGATCGGGCCAAAAACGATATCGTACTATATAGCATGATATGTCAAAAATGCAATGGGCCCGATATGTTGCCGTGGATCAGGCATTACGTGGCGGAGGTATGCGCTCCACAGAGTGCCATTCGAGTTATTATTATTTTGCGAGCAGCCAATGGCTGCTGGTTGCATCATTGCCGGTAGCAGGGCCGTGCCACTGATGCGGTGCCCCCCGTTTCCAGTAAGCTGGTACTCATCTTGCTGACCTCGGAAGGATGACAGGCCGAGTCAACCCACCTGATGTTATTTAACAGAACAACAGGGACTCAAAATCAAGACCCTAAGATCTTAAGGCAGTCATCCTAGCTGTTAAGCCAACACCAGGCAGGTATGCAATCTCGATACAACAAGATTTAAACATATACAGTGAGTAAACACAAAAAGAAATGCCAACATACGAACCAAAATGGGAGCTCTGCACTTGCTATAGATATTGCAGAATTTATTGGCTGAAGGGAAATCTTATATATTATTTCCGAGTTTGTGGTTTCGTGTCGCGCTATCTTCGACTTTGTTCTGCGCTCGAGTAACGTGATATTCGGCTTACATTATCTCAAAGACCATATGAAGTGCATGGTACAAAAAAAAGTAAATAAAATGGTTCTGAAACAGTGAAATCGTATTCCACTTACTGCATTAAAGTAAAATTACTACTGATACTCTGCATCAGTTCCTTTCTCAAACACACCCACCCCAACATGTCGCGCAGAGCGTGGGTTATGCTAGTAAACATTAAGCCATAGAATATTTACAGCCATGGGTCACCCTTCCTGCAGCAAAATTAAGTGCAACAAGAGGTCGCCTACACTTTCCTATGAAACATATTGGGACAGGAATGAAAAATGAAAATATCTTAATTCATACACAATTATTTGATTTGAACAACTGTTCATGGTCACAGACACATTGTACCAGATTTTGGTCGATATTAGAACTTACATTGTGCCATTGCGTCATAAAAACAAGTGCACGTTCAGTCGTGGGTTGCGGTATGTTGACTAGCCCTGAGGGTGATGTTCGATGATGTCGAGTAGTTTGAGATGGAGTCTAGGCTGGCCTCTGTAGATTTTAACAGTTACCTACGAGCCAATTCATAACGGATGGAAAGGTGTGTTGTCAGGCTGGGAGACATCAGCAGGTGTACTAGTTCCTTCAAAGCCGGTAACGCAGTGCTGTAAACAAATGCTGCATTACAAACCACAATTACTCCGACTAATCCCAAGTTGTTGTAGGGTGAGTTGAGGGGCAAGTTTGTCCCAACTCTTTTACAAACCAGCTGCCCCGACCTGACTTTAGCAAGAATTTGGAATTTGTCCAGGGCAGCAGCAATAACTAGCCAAACTCTTTGTGAAAGACAAATCTTCAACGTCCACCAACTAATGCTAGCAGCCCTTAATACAGCTCTTTCAAATATAGCCCTTTTCAACGAGGATCCGGGGGCACAACGAGAGGCAAATAAGCATCGCTTCACGTCTCTGTATACAGTAAGATCCAGTAAGATGGAGTACTGGTCTCGCCTCTCGGCTGGCACCCCTGCCTTATGGCTTGCTCAGCTTGACGCCATGGAGACCAAGGCCTTCAAGATCATTGTAATCTCCTGCAATGAAGCCGAGTCTATGGGCCCCCCCCCCAGGTTTCTCCAGGGGGGCAAACGGTCCACCAGCAACCATCTTCTGATGAAACTCCCAAAATGCAGAATCACTGCTCACCTCCACTCATTTGTTCCTCATTTTTTTTTTCCGCCTGTGGAATAAACTTCCACATCCTCTTCAATCTTATTCTTCCCTCCAGGTCTTCAAAAGAAAGCTGTTCACCACCATCTCAAATCATCCCCCATCTAAAGCCATGATCTTTTCTATCCTCGTTAACCCTGCCATCCCCCCATCCTTTGCTCCCCAAATTCCTAGTTTTCCCTTCCTGCAAGTTTGCTTATGTATCCATCTTATTCACCCTCTGCATTGTCCCTTACCTGTCATCCTTACCCACGCATCCCTTGTTGTCTGTCTCAGTCTATTTTCCCCTTCTCTTTCTGCTGTTCCTTTTGGACTGTTGTCTCCTGATCCACTCTGTGTTCTAGCTCATCCCCGAGCATCGACTTTGTATTAAAACAAGTCCCGTAAAAAAAATTTTTCAATTTCAATCGTCAGTGCGAACAAGATTATGTGAAATAAAAAACAAAGATAAAATGGTGTTTCTTTCAGTCTTCAGGCTTTCATTTCCTTTCTCCATGGCTAAAGCCAAGACATACACAAACTTTGTGATGCACTCACGAGTTTTGCCACATTCGCTGATGTGAGCAATGGAACAATTGCCTCTGCAGTGATGTCAATCGCCAACTGGTTTGTGGGCTTCGAGCTGCTTTTCCCACCAAGAGGCAGCAATGTTGTCGACGACTCAACATCCTTTTCATCATCATCTGCTGCACAGGAAACAAGGTTTTTGCTCATATATTTTTTTTATTGAAAACATGCATACATACTGTTACGGCTGTGGAAATTCGCAAACACCATTCAGGTCCCGTAGGTGAGGTATTTCTGAAGTACATGTATAGTTAGCCCAAACCCATTGTTTAGAGGGAATTAATGTGATTCATTCGGGCTGCGACACTTTGAGTTAGTCGTTTTTCTGTTCTTTTATTATTTTCGAACCAACCACACTTCAACCTCAACCACGCCACCACTCCAACAACGCCAGCACCGCCATCTCACACAACCACCACCATCTGCGCCACTACCCACACCAACGAACGCCATCCTCCGCGGTCCACGTACGACGGTTTCCGCGCTGGAAACCGTCGAACGCGAGAAGGGAAAGAAGAAATCACCACAGCGAGGGCGCACGGGTTTTCCCGCCTGTTTTCTTCCCTGGCCCGGCGCCAGGACGGATTCTCCTCGCCCCCGCATGGCGCGGGGAGGGGGAACGAGAGGGAACGCCCCCCTTCTCGAAGCGCCTCGAAGGAGGTGGAGCCAAGAACGGGGCGGGGCGCCGGGGGTATAAGAGTCGGAGGTGCAGGAGGTTTCTCCTCTCTTGGGGTCTCTCTCTCTGTTCGGTGAGCTTCGGCTCGTGCTCGTTCTTGTTTTGGGTTCTCTCTTGGTTCGGCATTGGTTTCTCTCTGGTTCAGCTCTTACGCAGTCGGTGCTCGGTCCGTGGCGTCGAGGGGCCAGCACGGGCAGGCACGAGGCACGCCGGAGAGACCTCGCCGACCACGCTCGAGCACGGAGTCACGGCCAGACGGGACCACGGCAGAGGACGGTCGCCAAGGACTCGAGAGCAGGGAAGTCGCGACTTCCTCATTTCTTTTGGGTTCTGTGTGAACGTGTGTGTTGGCGCCATGTCTTGGAAAGTAGTATTGTATAAGTGTTGCCGAGTGTTCGCGTTTAGTCGGTCGTAGCTCTGCGTTGCTTTCATTGTGTTGCTTTTGTTCTATGTGATATATGTGCATTTTGCCAATTGTGGCTGTAAATACGTGCTATATGTGTGCTCTATGTGAGGTGTGAAATAAATGTGCTTTCTTGTTGAATTGTTGCCCCGTTTCGCTGCGTCCTTTCCTTTGTGGGTCTCCATCTTGCTTTACGTAAAGGGTTTGAGTGGGCGCGGACGCCCGATAATTAATCAAGAACCGTCGAGGCCGACGATAACACCGCTCGGTTATCCCGATAGCACGGAACGGATCGCTTAAGCGGCCCGTGTCCGAAGTCGACCTGCGGCGAGGTGCGGTCGCCCGGTTTACCATCCGCGTGGGACTTAGGTAGGTCGAGTTTGGCGAACAACCCTATCCCACGCGGGTGGCCGATTGGCACGATCGTGTGAGGCCGAAAGGCCCACCCGTGACTGGATCCCGGCGTTAGTCCGAGTGGGTCACGACGGAATTGTCCGTCCGGTGGGCGAGGCGGTCGCGATTCGAGTCACGTGGCCGATCGCACGCCGGCGGGCGCGAATCCGCAACACTGGTGTCAGAGAGCGGAAAACGGACTCTCTTGTCTCCAGCTAAATTCACGGGAATCGGTTCAGGGGTGAGAGGAGCGACCCCCGATTCCCTCCAAATTACGAGCGATTCTAAATTAACCCTTTACGTGAAATAAGATGGCGTCTCAAAGCGGGCGGGAGCCGGGGGTAGAAATGGATTTAGAATGTGTAGAATCATGGCTCAGGATGGAATCCCCATGCAGGACATTGTTGTGCAGGAACAGTTTCCCCCCCAAACGAATCCAGAACCCGTAATGGGCGCGGCAGCGGCAGAGGCCGCGGCGTATGACATCTCCCCTCCCACCTCCGTCAAATCCCCTCCCCAGCTCCCAGCGAAACCGGGACCGATGGTGGCGGATCGGTCCTGCTTTCGCCATTAGTCATTGCACAAATGATGGAGATGATCACACAAGCAATGAGGGGGGGGGGGATGCAACAGATGGAAAACAAAATGGATGGAATGAACGAAAAAAATGGACGGAAACGCACGCAAAATAGATGGAGTGAACAAGCACATGGAAATAAAACACGGACGAAATGAAAAACGAAATAAAAGGCATAAACGAGAATATGGAAACAAATGCGCAAGGAATGAAGGAAGAAAAAAGAAATGCGGGGTGAAACGCAGCAAATGGGCCGGAGCCTGCAGGCGGGACATGAAGGCTACAACAGCGAAGTGCGTAATGGCGACGCCACGTGTGGGAGCGAACGAGCTGGGAGGGGTGCAACGGTTGTCAGGCCCGCGGTGAAGGCGGGTGAGGAAAAAAATAATTCGGGAGACGTGTTGGGCGAGAAGTGTGGAGGTGACGGAAAAAGTGACGGTAACCGAGGGAAAAATTAATTGGGGTGACGGAGACGTGCACGAAGGAAATAAAAATAGTGGAGTGTGAGAAAAGACTGCAAGATATGACGAAGAGAGTTGATAAGCTGGGACGGGAGGTAAAAACGGAGACAGAGGAACTGGGAAGACGACGATAGACAAACACAAGGGCAAGCCGGAAGAACAGTTAGAAGCCAAAGCAAGGTCGGAGGGTGCGGAGATGAGAAAAGAATTAGAGAAGAAAACTGAGTTACAGGAACACCAAAACAAAGAGACAGAACTACAAAACGAACTGAGAGTGTTAAAAGAGGAACAAGAAAGAGTACTGGAAGAACAAGGAATGAGACAGGAGAAAGAAATCTGTCAGTTGAAAGAAATAACGAGATTACAGAATGAGGAACAAGAAAGACAGTGGAATAAAAAACTGAAGAGTATGAATTTGAAATTGAACGACAAAACGAAAAAAATAGGTTGGAATACGAGAAGTTGAAGGAGCAACGAATGAAGCAGGAAGGAGAAATCAGGAGATTGAAGGACACAACGAGATTGAGAGGAAGAGCGAGAGGAACAATGGGATAGAAAACAGAAGGAACATGAAGCCGAGGTTGACCAATTGAAAGAAAAGGCAAGGCTGGAGTGCGAGGAGATAGACAAAGAACAGCGAATGAAACACAAAAGGAAATAACCACATGAAGAAAACCATGAAACTGCAGAAGGAAGGACAGGAGAAGAAACAAGGAAGAATAATGAGACAGCAGCAACTGAACACAAAAAGGAGATTAACCAAATGAAGCAAACAACGAAACTGGAGAAGGAAGGACAGGAGAGGAAGCAAGGAAGGTAATGAGAGAACAGCGAATGAAACACAGGAAGGAAATGAGCCAATTGAGAGAAACGATGAAGATGGAAAATGAAGAGCAGGAGAAACTGTGGAAAGGAAACAAAAACTATACGAGTTTGAAATTAATGAACTAAAGGAGAGAGTAAAATTGAAATCCAGAGAGATGGAAAAACTCCAGAAAGAAACAGAAACTAATAAATGTATAGAGACGCGGGAGACAGAAAGAGTAGAAGAGGGACTGCACGATAAAGACGGGGTTAAAGGAACAGAACACACACACACACAGAGGTAGTGGAGGATAATGGGGTGAGCTCGCGGAGCGTGTGGGACCCGGTGTGAGCAGCTGGATGGCTGCCTCCAGGAACGAGGGAGGGAGTATGCCCCTTGAGGCGAATCACGACCAGGTGGGTTCGGTCGTGCCAAGCGGAGTTGAAGGACGAGTGCTGTGGATGGGTGCACGTGCAGCTTGGGGGTATAGAGGCCCGGGAACCCTTGTGGGACACGAATCCCCAGTGTGGTTGTGCAGGGGTGTGTGTTTGCGAGTGTGCGGAGATGCGTGCTTTCCGGCACGCATGGTGTGAGTGAGACCCCCTGTGCAGGTGAAAGGTTGGGTGTGAGTGAGAGGGGCCGTGTGAGGGAGACCGTGTGTGTGAGGTCTCTGTATGTGAGGGAGATAACGGTCGGCATGCGGGAGCATGCAGCCGCGTCTCCCGGGTGAGTGTGTTGGAGTGGAGTCTGTGCGTTGTAACACGCAGGTGTGCGTGGAGGGTCGAATGGCGACGACGACGGCGACAGAGAGACACAAGCCGGGTAGCGGCCGTAGCTGTTGTGGGACCGTGCCGGGTTCACCCCGCGGCAAGCGCAAGGTCCGTGCTGTGCAACGCACGAGACCCCCACGTGCTGCTTGCGGGAGTGAAGCCCGGTCTGGAAACGCCAGCGGTGGATTTGCCGATCCCGCGGACGGACAAAGGTTAGGCAGGATAACGGATTTGGACCGGACGGGTTCTCCACGCGAGCTTGTGTTAAGCTCCAACGGGCAGAGCACATGTGTTCGCGTGGGAACCCTCGGAGTGCGAGGTTTGCTTTTGGGGGTGCGCAGGGTACGTCATGGCTGCACGTAGGTTGGATCCGGCAGGAGGGTGTATCCCTGCCGGATGGTACCGTCCAAGAGGACGAGTACACGTGCAGCTGCATGACGTCACGGGCAAGTGCAAAGTGCGCGAGCTGTGAGTTGCCCGCGCTGGTGCTGCGCGTAATTTGAAAAAAAAACAAACAAAATTTAACGAAAGCAAGCCTCGCTTTCGGGTGAACAGGATTCCCTGGCAAGGGGTGAGACCCCCTTGACCCAGGGCACAGATGGAACTAGCTAGGGGAAGGTTAGCTTAGCTAGACCGGCTCCATGGGGCAGGGGTAAGTCCTCATGGGGCCCGTGGAATGGATTAGTAGAGGATTGCAGGCAGATTTAGGTGGAAATTATTTTAGAGATTTGAGGACAGTGACAGACTGTGAATGTGTAGTGGGACGTAGATTAGCTACGTAGTGTTAAAGGAACGTGCTGTAGTTTAAGGACGACGTGGGAGCACGAGTTAGGTAGGGATTTAGTCAGCAGGATGCAGAGTTCAGCGGTGTGGAGTGAAGAGCGAAGTGTACTTGTTGAGTGAGTGAGGCCAGCGGGTCTGTGTGAGTGGGCGAATGTGGAATGCATGGTGCGATGAGCGATTGGGGGAGGAGTGACTCCCGCCCAAGGGACCCCGGGGTCAGTGTAAAGTGAGTTAGCTGTGGTAGTCAAATTGAAAAATGGAGGTCGTTTGCTGTTGGTGGGAATGTAGGCTCGATACCCATTTGGAGGGTGCAGGAGCCCTGTTGACGGGCTGGGAGAGTGGCTGCGAAAGGTGAGTATCGCTGAGTGGGTACCCCGGGCACCGGGCTAGTCGGCCGTAGTAGGCCAAGGGCCCATGGGGCCGGGTTAGCGTAGTGGCACGGGTGCGCCCGCTTGGGCGGGGCCGGAGCGCCGTTAGCCGCGTGGGCAGTGTCGTGGCACGGGTGACCCTCGAAAGGGCCCGGGTGCCAGCCTGCCACTGTGCGTCTCAGGGAGTTGCCATGGGGGCACTCCCGGTGTTTAGGGAGCTGGTAGGCTCGGAGGCAGTGTAGTGCCCGGGTGCCATTGTAGGGGATTCGGCAGAGGGTCGTGCCTGCCAAAGGGAGCCACGCGTCCCAGCCATGAGACCGTGTGAGGCACGGAAGGAAAATTGGGGGGCGAGGCCCAAAATTGTGAGGAACCAACGCAGGCGACGGGAATCTGGGTTGCTAGAACCGATAGCTTAAGCGAGAAGCGCTTTTGAAAGCCCTGGGTAGTTTAACAGTTAATGGATAGGTAGATTAGGAAGTTACCCCTCCGCACCATCCATCCCTTTGCTCTCGTTGTGGCCGTGGACCCACTTTGGGTTGTAGATCGCTGAAGTCTGGGAGGCCATCCTGAGGCTTCGTTGGCCTCGACGCAGGACGCTAGCTCTCCCTATTCCCCTCCGGGAAGGAACGTAGGGGTTGGGAGTAGGCTAGGAGCGAGATAGGTAGCCGAACAAGGACAGTAAAGGGGTTAGGGACGATTTATAGTGGTGGGGAAGTGAAAGTAAAGATAAACAAAAAAATTTAATTGGGCTAAATTGGTTTTGACAAATTAAGGGGTGGGTATGGACAGTGACAGGCAAAGGCGATAGTGGGAGGGAGACAGTAGGTAGGTCCGAGCCCGCCCTTCTGCGAGTGGCCAGCACCACCGCACTCCCTCCACCAACCTGCACTGCACCGGCAAGAGGCCGCCAACTTCATCGGCTGGCTGTTTGCTGCAAGGCCTGTGCCGCCGGATCGACTGCAGCTGTTTTCTGCAAGGCCTGTGCCGGTCACTTCATCTGCCGGCTGTTTGCTACAGCGGCCTTGTCATGCCATGCCTTGCCTGCCTGCCTTTGCTTTGGCTCATGCCCACTGCCCCTGTTCACCAGCCCCGTTCAGTTTTGCTTTGCCCCCCCTGTTCATTGCCATGTGCGCCAGGATCAACAAAGCAACAGTTTGCAAGCTGCAGGAACTGTCCTGTTGGCAGCTACAACACGGGCCTGCAGTGGCGGCCCGTGCACCGTTTTCTTTGACTCCTTGTTTTGTTCTGCAGAGTCCATTGATCCTGGGCCATGAGTAGTGTAAATTTATAAGGTTAAGGTAAGTTGTGTATTGTAAATATGAGTGCGCCCCCGCATGTATGTGTTAGCGCCGCAATTTTATTTAAGTCGTCCGTGTGAGTGGTTTGTTTAGTTAGTTACTCAGCCCTCAGGTTATTTATTTTGGGACACGAATACCATGAATGTCGCACTCAGGATCCGAAGGTAAAACGTACTAGGGAGAACTACACATGATGCACACGATAATTTGACGACTCGGACGAGTCTGTAAAAGGGAGGGTAGTGTTACGGCTGTGGAAATTCGCAAACACCATTCAGGTCCCGTAGTGAGGTATTTCTGAAGTACATGATAGTTAGCCCAAACCCATTGTTAAGAGGAATTAATGTGATTCATTCGGGCTGCGACACTTTGAGTTAGTCTTTTTCTGTTCTTTTATTATTTTCGAACCAACCACACTTCAACCTCAACCATGCCACCACTCCAACAACGCCAGCACCGCCATCTCACAACAACCACCACCATCTGCGCCACTACCCACACCAACGAACGCCATCCTCCGCGGTCCACGTACGACGGTTTCCGCGCTGAAACCGTCGAACGCGAGAAGGGAAAGAAGAAATCACCACAGCGAGGCGCACGGTTTTCCCGCCTGTTTTCTTCCTGCCCGGCGCCAGGACGGATTCTCCTCGCCCCCGCATGGCGCGGGAGGGGGAACGAGAGGAACGCCCCTTCTCGAAGCGCCTCGAAGGGGGTGGAGCCAAGAACGGGGCGGGGCGGCCGGGTTATAAGTCGAGGCGCAGGAGGTTCTCTCTTCTTGGGGTCTCTCTCTCTCTGTTCGTGAGCTTCGGCTCGTGCTCGTTCTTTGTTTTGGGTTCTCTCTTGGTTCGGCATTGGTTCTCTCTTGTGGTTCTCTCTGTTCGCTCTTACGCAGTCGGTGCTCGGTCCGTGGCGTCGAGGGCCAGCACGGGCAGCACAGGCACGCCGGAGAGACCTCGCCGCCACGCTCGAGCACGAGTCACGGCCAGACGGACCACGGCAGAGGACGGTCGCCAAGACTCGAGAGCAGGGAAGTCGCGACTTCCTCATTCTTTTGGTTCTGTGTGAACGTGTGTGTTGGCGCCATGTCTTGGAAAGTAGTATTGTATAAGTGTTGCCGAGTGTTCGCGTTTAGTCGGTCGTAGCTCTGCGTTGCTTTCATTGTGTTGCTTTTGTTCTATATGATATATGTGCATTTGCCAATTGTGGCTGTAAATACGTGCTATATGTGTGCTCTATGTGAGGTGTGAAATAAATGTGCTTTCTCTGTTGAATTGTTGCCCCGTTTCGCTGTCGTCCTTTCTTTGTGGGTCTCCATCTTGCTTTACGTAAAGGGTTTGAGTGGGCGCGGGACGCCCGATAATTAATCAGACCGTCGAGCCGACGATAACACGCTCGGTTATCCCGATAGCACGGAACGGATCGCTTAAGCGGCCGTGTCCGAAGTCGACCTGCGGCGAGGTGCGGTCGCCCGGTTTACCATCCCGCGTGGGTACTTAGGTAGGTCGAGTTTGCGAACAACCCTATCCCACGCGGGTGGCCGATTGCACGATCGTGTGAGGCGAAAGGCCCACCCGTGACTGGATCCCGCGTTAGTCCGAGTGGTCACGACGGAATTGTCCGTCCGGTGGCGAGGCGGTCGCGATTCGAGTCACGTGGCCGATCGCACGCCGGCGGTGCGAATCCCGCAACAATACGTATTAATTGGCGCCAAAGACATTTACATGGTCAGCAATTATTAAGCAACATAGTTTGTTCAAAGCGGTATTCTGCATTTGCACAAGTTGATGAAAATACTGATTCGTTGTACTTATTGCAAAACAAGGTCATACGACAAAGAAGTAGACGTTCTCAATCAGAAGTTTTGGAATCTTCAACTGCATTTTAAAAACAAAATCGGAAGAGGAAAGAAATCTGGGAAAGTATCAGCTCAGGAGGTGCACTTGTGCGTTTTGTCATTCAGATGTTGGTTTTGAAAAATCTGTTTACGTATTATGTCTTTCATGCATGTAACGGCCACTTTTTAAGACTGATGGTGAATCATTATAAAAACAAGTGAAGGTATATTGCTGCGATTCACCAAGTGCTTGCTCTTTGCACCGTTCATAGATATTTGCGAACAAATGAAGGAGAATATTTAAAAAATAAAATAAAAAAAAATCTCTCGGTTGTCACTCCACTTATTTTTGACATTTGAGAACTTTTCGTTATCAGGATTTGGAATCACAGACTGCATGTTAAAGACAAAGCAGAATTGAGAAATAAAGTTGCCGTAAGAAAAACATTCTGCTCGGTCCGTTTTGTTACAGTGTATTCATGTTTATTTGCATATTCTCTATTTTAAAAGAGAAATTAAACTGAAAAGCATGGGATGGAATGTTTCACAGCTGAACTGGGACCCGCACAGTTCAAACCTGCCGGCCCTCGAGAGAAATTACAGGGAAATCCAATAAGTTGCATTTAGTGCTTCACAGTCAATTGCTCCATCCAATGATGTGAATTGGAAAAAAATGACAATAAAAATCAATAATAATCACACATACTGTCGTAATAATTCTAAGTTTTTGAAGCTTAAGTTTTGTTTCCTTTTAAGTAATAAAGCATTAAAGAAAGTTCAAACTTACCAAAACGACCCTTTTTAGCTGTGGAGTCAGTGTCATCCCGTTGTCGTTTACGCACATCACGAGCCATGCCCGTGCTGCGTGCAATCTCCGGAGCAGTGCAACCAAGGTCGTATAGCAAGGTGGTCACTTGAGACTGGAATTCTGCTGCAGCAGACAGCCGCAGCAAAGTGAGCAGGTGCAGCTTCAAGTTCTTGCGCACACTGCTCACTTGCGACTTGGCTAGCGTTGGTGGCAAGTTTGCTAAAGCAAGGTGCAACGATGGAAAGAGTGTGTGGAAGGTTACAATGCAGCAAATCAACGGAGACGCAAAAATGGCAGGATAAACAGAGAAAGATTTCCACTTTAGTAATAAAAGCAAAAGAAAGCAAAAGAGGCATTACGCCCCAGTGACAGAAACACCTCAGAAAAAGTGGGGGGGGGGGGGGGTGGGGTGTGTTGAGGAAAATAAAGGGGAAAAAATAACAAACTTGATGGGTAGAGCGCATAGTTTTGCCTTGCACGCTCATTCTGAACAAAAATACAATCGTTAACTGAACAAGCTTCTATATGGCTCATTTCCCCATATCATCTATGTACCCAATTATTGCCCATGTTGGACTTAGTCCAAAATTGGGTTTATGAATTTGGTCTCTATTTTGTGTCGTGCATGCGGCACCGGTCGCAACCATGTCTCGGATAGTGTACACGATTTATTCATATTTCTGGCACCAAAGCCAACACATGGATGGAATCATATCAAGTCTTTTTTATTTTTTTTTGACATCACATCAAGATGCCGACTAGCGAGCATTTTAGTTAGAAAAATATTTTTAAAACCACGTGTTTGAACCACGTCCTCAAACCATTCTCAGACATTGCATTTACCGATGTTGTTCAAGCTCGGCACACAGACAATGAATGATGGCTTACATATGCACATCATTTTTTTTGAGATCAGAACCAAGATGGCTGACTGGTGGCCATTTTGTTACTTAAACGTTTCCCCAACCATTTATCCGACATGCATGGTCCGATTTTGTTCAAACTTGGCACAAGCACAGTGAATACAAACAATCTTCACCTAATTCATTGCATCTAGTCAAAGATGCTTGACTGATAGACCGGCGACCATTTTAGTTTTTAAAAAAACAACCCATGTTGAATACATCCTCAACCATTTCCGGACAGGCATTTACCAATGTCGTTCAAACTTGGCACACAGATAATGAAAGATGGGTTACATAAGCACGTCATTTTGTTTCGACATCAGATCCAATATGGCCGACTGGCAGCCATTTTAGTTGTTAAAACAGATCCGGTTTCGAACACGTCTTCAACCATTTCTCACACATGCATTTACAGATCTTGTTCAAACTTAGCACACAGATAATGAATGATGACTAACATAAGCACGTCATTTTTTTCGAGATTAGATCCAAGATGGCCGACTGGTGGCCATTTTGTAACTTCAATGTGTCCCCAACCATTTCTAAGACATGCCTGATCCGATTTTCTTCAAACTTGGCACAAGAACAGTGCATGATGGCGTACACGTGCCCCTCACTTTATTTTGTGATCTGATCAATGATGGCCAACTGGTAGACTGGCGGCCATTTTAGTTTTACATAAATATCGGCCAGCCCTTTAACTCCGTAAAGCAAAATTACTAAAACAACGGGGGCTATGACCTTTTATATCTTTTTTTAAACTTGTTTCACAAACACTGCCATTATCCATAGCTTTATTGATTGATTATTAGGATATTTGACGACCACTTTTGTGCATATCAACGCTAAATTGTGCATATCAACGCGCCTGCTTTGTACTCGAACTAAACTTGACGAAAACGACAGTTAAAAACATTCTACCTTTTATTAATTCTTATTATGGTATACAACGGTTTGTTGAAGATTTGATGATAAAATCTCATTTTGGTAAAAATGTTACAGCCTGGACATACACACTGATTCTCAATGGTTAACGAGGATTTTGCTTAAAACATTTATGGCTGGTCAAGCACTTCACCAATGACCTCATCCTTACAATCCCATATTCATTCCCCATTGGGAGTAGAATGAGATGCATCAAGTTTCAATTTTTTTCCAATCAGGGGTTTCAGAGATATAATGCTTTAATTACCTCTGCCACCGAAGGTGGATGGAGGTTAAGCTTTTACCTGTGTCTGTATGTCTGTTTGTTTGTGAACAAAATATCTCAAAAAGTTGTGGACAGATTTGGACAAAATTTTGTGGAGAGCTTGGGTATGTGACGAGGACGAAATGATTAGATTTTGGTAAAGATACAAATCTGGATCTGGATCTGAGAATTTTTTAAGTGATTCTTTACCATTGGGAGATAGGGCCAAAAATGACACTTAGCAGGATATCTCAAAAAGTTGTGAATGGATTCGGACAAAACTTAGTGGGAAGGTTGGGTTTGTAACAAGGAAGAATTGATTCGACTTTGGTGAAGATCCAAATTCGAGAATTTTTAAAGAGATTCTTCACCATCGAGTGACAGGGCTAAAATGATATGTCGCACGATATTTCAAAAAGTTATGGACAGATTCAGACGAAACTTGGTGGGTGAGTTGGTTAGGTGACAAGAACAAGCAGATTCCATTTTAGTTCAGGCCCGAATCCAGATCCAGCCTATCAGTGGGATACAAAATATGAACTAATCAGCCTGGCGAAAGGTATGCTCTCTACGGAGTGCCCTTCTAGTTTTTTGCATTTAATCCAATTTGGCTGCCATATCACGTGACCTATGACATCACAATTATAATTAAAATGTTCCCCATGGTGGGTTGCTCCTACCCTGAAAATTGTGTCAATCGGTCAAGTGATTTGCTGAGAAAATTATATTTTTTAAAGAGGCCAACAAGAAGAACAAAAAACAAGGGCAAAAAAGGGTCGAATGATGATAATAATAATAATAATAATAAGAGCAATAACAATAGCAATGAAAATTATTTCAACAAAATTATTAATTTGTCTTCTCCATATTGTCATAATAAAGCTTTGTTGAAAATATGATGACAAAAGCTCAAATGGCAAAAAAACGTTGCGCCCGCACAGCAGACACACAGAAGTGATTGCAAAACTTCGTCTTCCACTGTGCTGGGGACGGGCTAACTATATTCCCCATGGCTAGTCGATCATAAGTTTGAAGTTTCAGATCAATCTGTTAAAAAGTTCTGAAGAAGAAGATTCTTTATGTTTTTATTTTCAATTCAATATGGCCACCAGACCATGTGATCAACGACGTCACAAATTTAATTCTTCACTCACATTGGGTCGTAGATCAGATACATAAAGTTTCAGATGTTTCAGATAAGAATTTGAATTCAACCATTTCTGGATGTAATACTACTTCAGTGAGGACGTCATCGTTATCACCAAATATACCCCATGGGGAGTTGATGACATATGCCGTTTCAATTTTTTGCGTTGAGCGGTTTCAGAGAAGATGTTCAATATTTTTTTTCCTTTAATCCAATGTGGCTGTCATACCATGTAACCTATGACATCAAAGTTATCTAATAACAATATATCTCCATGGAAGTCCCTTGTATGTTTAAAGTTTGCTCGATCAGGCAGCGGTTATGAGAAAAAAAACAATGAAAAGCGAAAATAATAGAGTGGGCACACAGACAGCAGACAGACGACACACACACAACACACACACACACACACACACACACACACAC
Organism: Eptatretus atami; assembly: GCA_035128595.1. Taxonomy (NCBI): domain Eukaryota; kingdom Metazoa; phylum Chordata; class Myxini; order Myxiniformes; family Myxinidae; genus Eptatretus; species Eptatretus atami. The sequence continues at coordinate 177,199,671 of CM068955.1, read as the reverse complement.
ACACACACGCAGCATTACGATAGTCTCGCAACCCCTTCGGGCGAGATTAATAAGGGATGTGGAAGAATGAGTAGTAGGAGGACAATATGACATAGAAGCAAACTCCAGGAAGAAAAACAAAAGTGGGAAGAGTTGGGCATAGGAGGCTAATACGGTGGAAAAGATCATGTTTTGATGGTTGAGATGGAGATGAACAGCCGCCTCTTGAAGGCCATGGAGAAGACATTGAATAATGTGGAAGTTGTTCCACAGGTGGGGGAAAAAAAGAACAAAATAGTGGAGGTAGTAGCGATTCTGTATTTTGGGAGTTTAACCAGAAGGTTGGTTGATGGTGGACCACTGCGCGCCCTGCAAAAACCTGGTGGAAAAAAACATCTTGCCACCACTTGCTGGCGATGGCAATCGAACCATCCTGCGAGCTCTCAGCAGGACTTGTTATGGAACAACACACACAATGAAATGCACGCCGCACATCACTCACACACCTGAATCTCATAATACCCAGTCCAGCAATAAAATATGGGGGGTGGGGGGGGGAGAAACAACAAACTAAAGAAAATAAAGAGCTGCAATAACAATGTTATTTTTGACTCTTCCATACCATGAATACTCATACGCCTGCACCACCTGCCCGCATGAACACAGGACGTTTGCCGAGCAATAGAGCCAAAAGACAAGGCTGCAGCAGTCAAGTTGATGCTGGAGATAGCAGGTGCCCCTAAAGCTCAGCAAGCGATCCATTGCTTTGCCGCCCATCCTCCCGAAGCTTCTCTGGAAGAAATGGCGTGGGGATAAAAAAAATCTTTTTTTGTTTATTGCAAAATAAAGTACACATATCATGATGAATAAACAAATAAATGAAATAAACTAGTAAGGGCACTCTAGGTAGAGGCATACCTCTGCCACGCAGATGTCTGATCCACGAGAACACATCGGGCACAACACATTTTTGAAATATCATGCTATACAGTACTATATCGTTTTTGGCCCCATCACTCAATGGTGAATAATCACTTTAAAAGTTAAATAATTCTCGTATCCAGATCCGGATTCAGATCTTCACGAAAATCGAATCAATTCGTCCTTGCCACACGCCGAACCTGACCACCAAGTTTCGTCTGAATCCGTCCACAGCTTTTTGAGATATCGTGCTCTATATCAGTTTAGCCCGGTCTATCTCAATGGTGAAGAATCACTTCAAAAATTATCAGATCTTGATCTTCACCAAAATTGAACCAATTCTTCCTTGTCAAACACCCAACATATCAACCAAGTTTCATCTGAATCTGTGCACAACCTTTTGAGATATCGCGCTATATACCATGTTTGGCCCCATCTCTCAATGGTGAACAATCACTTAAAAAATTCGAGTAGTCGGATCCGGATCTCTGACTACTTACAGTCGTTATATTTTCATGAAGAAAGTTGAAAACAGTTATAAAAAGGTTTCTTACCAGGATCTAGAAAAGGGTGTTCATTCGAAATCCGATCAAGATCGAGATCAGTTTCAGGTCGGCATGGAACATCAGGATCACTCGGCCGTGGCGTGAGGACAATAATAAGCATTTCGAGGAATTTGATGGAGTGTGTGCGGACACCGTCATTCTCCGAGTCAAGCAGATCAATGATATAATCTTTAACACGGCACAAAATTTCCCAGCCAGACTCCTGCTCCTCTGTAAGCTTGCGTATTTTTGCGAGCCACTGCACACGGGTGTTGAAAGGAAGGTGGAAATCTCAGTACGAAGTAATTTTATTGCTGTCAATGGGTCATAATGTGAAGAGAAACTGTGAGCAAGAGAATAATGACATTGCCTGTATTGTGACACGGTAAAGCTGGGTAAAACTCAAGATGGCTTTCTTCCGAACATTGACGTTTTCATCCTTCAGGAGAAGATTGAGGTTTGCCATCAACTTGGGCAGAAGCTCATTGTCTACCTTACTGCACAAAAGAAAAGAAACAAATTCTGATCAATATATATATTTTTAATCTGTGAGCATGAGTGAGAGATGTGATTGGTATAGGTCAATGTATTTTTGTTGCATGCATGACTATTCCAGAAAAAAAATGGAATATTATTGCGATGTGGATGCGACAAAATGGCGGCAACACAAGGTGAGCCGTTTAGTAATAAATAAATAGATAATCCATTACATGATGACATGACAATAAAACACAATAAATCAACAATGATTGAAACCTATCTCGAGTCTTAAGTATAGCACGATATGCGACATGGAACCATTATACATATAAGTGTATATACTACAGCATCAGAGTACAAGTACAAGAGAGTATAGGTAAAGACATAATATACATACAGACATATACAATAACATATATAGTGAGCAATAAGTAGATCATATATATACGATAGCATAGTAGCAGATAGACGATAGTATATCTGAGAGTGATATACTGATAGCATATACATACATCACATAATATACCTATAGAGCAAGTAATAGTAAGACTAATAGTACAAAGGAATAGCAAGTACAAGGCATACATCACTAATCTAATATCTAAGACTCGATCTGAATGTAGATGTAGTGCTGTAGTCCCGAAGACAGAGCCAAAACGCGTACACGATAGCGCAAAAAATTCGGCCAACCTTGACCATCTCCCTGCGGTAACAGTAAAAGTTTGTTAAAATCGGGCACGAACAATTATTTAAAAAATCAATCGCGATTCAGTCCAAGTACTCTTCAGAGAATGATCAATGCAAACAACCTCAGCGGTATCGTTCGCTGGAGCTCCGTTTTTTTTTTATTTGCTTGAATGAGTTATTAAAAATTCAAACATTAGTACGGACAAGAACCATTATTATGCATAAAATAAACATGCTATTGATCTAATACTCCCATGTTCATTAATAAATATAATTGTGTGGAGAAGATGACGCACAAAATTTCTTCAACTTTCTTTTCTACATTTTTTTTTCACATTGCCACAAATCAAGTTTCGTTCAAATCGAGCAACGAAAAAAAAATTAAAAATCAACTCCCGATTCAGTGAATAGTCTTCGGGATATTTGATCAATGCAAACACCTCAGCGGTATAGTTCACTGGAGCTATTTTTTTAAAATGATTTTGATCAACCAGCGTCACAACGGGAACCCAACGGTCACGGTCGTTCTAGTAATCACAAAAAACTCTCATCTTGTATAATATGATGATATGTTCCCAAAATAACAGCCAAAACGGACATGATAGCGCAAAAATTTAGGGCCATACTCACCATTCGTCTACGGTGTCATATCAAGCTCGTCAAATGGGCAACAAAAAAATTATGCGAAATCAATCCCGATTCAGTCAAGTAGTCTTCGGAGAATATTTGATCAATGCAAAAACCTCAGCGGTATAGTTCCTGAATCTCTATTTTATTGAAATGATTTTTATCAACCGCTGTCACAAACGGAACCAACGGTTCACGGGTCGTCTCGTGTATACCTATATACCATATAGAAGTCCACACGCCCTTTCAAAATTTTCACCTTTTGTTGCCTTAGAGTCGGAATTAAATTGCATTAAATCAGACTTTCCACCTTTCTTATACACATCGTAATCCCACAACTTCCAAATGAAAAACAAATTCTACAAATTTCAGAAAAGTAATTAAAAATAACAAAACTAGAATATCTTGGTTGGATAAGTGTCTACCCCCTTAGAATAGCAATTGTAAATTAGCTGAGGTGTAACCAATCACTTTGAAAATCACACACCAAGTTAATTGGCCTCCAGCTGTGTTAAATTGCAGTGATTCTGATCATTCCAGAATAAAATCAGCTGTTCCTGTCAGATTCCTCTGCTCGGCAGTGCATTTCACAGCAAAGACTCGACCATGAGCACCAAGGAGCTTTCAAAAGACCTCCGGGATGAAGTTGTGGAAAGGCACAGATCAGGGGATGGGTATAAAAATATTTCAAAGCCCTTGAATATCCCTTGGAGCACAGTCAAGACTATCATTAAGAAGTGGAAGGCATATGGTACCACCAAGACCCTGCCAAGATAAGGTCGCCCCTCCAAACTGGATGACAAAGCTAGGAGGAGACTGATCAGAGGCCACCAAGAGGCCATTGGCAACTTTGAAAGAGCTCCATGCCTTCATGGCAAATACTAATCACTGTATGCATGTGACAACAATATCTCAAGCACTCCACAAGTCTGGCCTAAAGGGTGGCAAGAAGGAAGCTATAACCGCATCACACGGTCCGAGTACCCAGAGCCATGCATCACACCTCTGTTTAGTGGCAGTAACTATAATATTGCCCAATAAAGGTGTGCAAAGTTGGTACAGACCTATCCCAACACTCACAGCTGTATTTGCTGTCAAAGGTGCTTGCACCAAGTATTAACTCAGCGGGGTGGACACTTATTCAACCAAGATATTCTGGTTTTGCATTTTGAATAAATTTTCTGAAATTTGTAGAATTTGTTTTTCACTTGGAAGTTGTGGGTTATGATGTGTAAATAAAGGTGGAAAAAGTCTGATTTAATGCAATTTGATTCCAGAGTATAAGGCAACAAAAGGTGAAAATTTTGAAAGGGCGTGTAGTCTTTCTGTAAGCATTGTATTTCCTGTCGGACCTCACTATTTGCGGAGGATATATTCCTGTAAAATTCTGCGAATGTCGGGGCATTATTTCAGTGGAAAAAGGAGGGATAGGTTCCCGGCAATTTGTGACCTGCAAAAAATACCGCGAATGGCAAAGCCGCGAGTGTCACGGATTGTTTCAATGGGAAAAAGGGGGATAGGTTCCTGGCAGTTCCTGATTCATCAGGGGTAGATTTTAAAGGTTAAAATCTAAAAAAACGACAACACCAGCTGCTGTTTTCAATGTTTATTGAAGGAATGCGAAGACAGTTTATTAAAAGTGATTAACGAACCGTACCGTAA
>CM068955.1:177181819-177194418 GCA_035128595.1 Eptatretus atami | reverse complement strand
ACTAAAACGCCGGCACACGTCGAATACGTTATGGGTAAGTTTGTATATGTTAAGGCACGCTGAAAAACACTGCCATACGTCGTAGTACGCTGGCTTTCATCGTTGTACTTTGCGGTTGTCCTCAAATTTAGCATGCTTGAAATTTTACGACGTATGCCAGCGTATGACTCACACGTTCCGCTACGCTGGCCATAAGTTGTAGCACGTTATGCAATCGTTGACACACGTCGACACACGTACTTGTAAGTACTCATAAGTCGAAACACGTCGAGGTAATGCTTAGCGTACCCAAAACTTATTTCTAACCTATGAGTAACGTGCTTTGAACCTATGTTGTAACGTACCTCCAACGCATATTGAAGTATGTAACGTATTTGATTGACGTCTTCGGACGACCACAGAACTTACTGAACGTGTTTCTAATTTACAGCAACCGTATAATGGCGATTGGCAGCGTTAAAAAAAAAAAACAACAATAACTTCCGATATTTCGTCACGTGCCGTTACGTCACTCCGATTGCCTCTTCAGTTTGCTCATGTTCATTCTTAGTTCCTCCTCTGTGAATATTTCTGTTGAGGAATTGTCAGTCGACGTCGAAACTTAAAAGCAAATGCCGAATATATTTGAAAATTCGTGATAGACAAAAAAAAAACAAAAAAAACACGACGACGACGACGATGACAACAACAACAACAACAACAACAACAACAACTTCAGATATTTCGTCACGTGCCTTCACAGAGCCAAGGAGAAAAAAAAGAAAATGTGCCTTGACGGAGAAAATAAGTTTTCGGTATGCTAAACATTACCCGACGTGTTTCGACTTATGAGTAACTAACAGGAAACTTGTGTCGACGTGTGTCAATGATCGCATATCGTGCCTACAACTTATTCCCAGCGTAGCGAAAATGTGTGAACCATACGGCGAGTACGTCGTAAAATTTTCAGCATGCTTGAAATTTCACGACTACTAAACGTACACCGAAATATGACAGCGTACTTCATCGTTTTTAGCGTGCTCTTAACGTATACAGTAATCCCCCGTTTCCTCGCGGGGTTACGTTCCAAACCTCCCCCGCGCTAAGTGAAAATCCGCGATGAATGGACGCCTCCCCAAAAAATCAGCTCGTCTGGTCGGTCGGTTTGGGAGTATTGGGTTTGAGGTGCCTGAGATCGACTAGTCTGGTCTGGTCGGTTTGGCAGTGATTGGGTTTGAGGTGCGAGACGACTAGTCTGGTCTGGTCGGTTTGGCAGTGATTGGGTTTGAGGTGCCGGAGATCGACTAGTCTGGTCTGGTCGGTTTTGAGGTGCTGGGTATGAGCAGTGCTCATCCAACGCGGCAAACCTTTTCCTTCCCGAAGCATATATCGAGCACCTTTACCTTAACCTCTCCTGGAGCGTCCAGGACCTTCCTCTGGCGCTTCGGTTCCTTGCCAGAAGCCTTAGAAGGTGCAGGGCGTTTGGCGGCATCGTGGGCTTGGAGAAAAAAACGTAGAAAATATTCGAAGTTCACAAGCGAAACTTTGTCTCGTGCGTTGTGTGACTGGTCGAGCACCACGCGTTATAATTTATTGCTTAAATAATTTATATTTTATATATTATTACCGCGATGTACCGGGGGAATCCGCAGAAAAAAATAGTTACGTTCCAAGGGAAAACCCGCGATGAACCGGGGGGCGCATAGGTGAACCGCGATGAAGCGGGGGTTGACTGTACTCAACTTACCCATACCGTATTCGACGTGTGCCAGCGTTTTAGACACATTTTTCATAGGTCGGCATACGCTGGCTAAATCGTCAAGGTGGGACTGCGTGGTTGACACTTCCAATTGTCAGGCAGTTATGATTTAAATCAGCGAGCGGCAGGTTTTAACAGGCTATGCCACGAGTTCGTCGGCGATACGTGCAGCGCGCTATGCCTAAGTTAAACTATCGTTGGCATAGGTTGTGAACGCCAACAACAGGCTAAGCATTCGTTGGTATAAGTTATCTAGAAGACAACGAAACGTTCTGTGTCCGTTACTAATATGTTATGCATACAACCAACACGTTATGAATACGACCAAAACTTTTTTAAAAACATCAAAATTTCAGCGTACACCAACGTTTTACATACATTTTTATACGTTGCCATTGCTAGCTAAATCGTCAAGGTGTGACAGCGCCTTTAGGTGGAGGAACCAAAGCGGAAAAAAAAAATGGGTGATCGTGAGCTGCTGAGCAGATTGCCCAAGTTTCGATGTAGCTCCTTCCTCTCTTCTCTCCTTCGATGTAAATGCTGCTTCATCAGGATGAAGATCACTGCACTGCACATAATCTTGTATGGGAGCATCACGTCATCCAACTCCCTCTTGAACTTGAGGTAACGCTCCATGACTGGATCGGAATCTTGCAGCCTCTCAGTCATTGACCCCATGTCCTGCAGCATCTCACCCAGAAAGTTGACCGTGAGTGGACCTCGATAACTCTTCCTCCTCATCACTGCCCACTTCCTCCGCCAAATCCTCCTACTCGGAAAACTTGTTTTGGCAACCAACTCCTCCTCGGTGAGCTCTTTGGCATGCGAGGCGATAAGATCATGTCTAAGGTGTGGAGTGGGAGCTGTGTTGAAGTGCAATATGGGGGTGCAGTGTCATGCCAGAGGAAACTGCGATTGCGAATCATGCTCTTTTGTGCGTCCAAAGGGGATGAGATAGAGGGGTTGAAAGAGAGAGAGAGGAGAGAAGATGCGTGAGGAAACAGATTCCTAAGTCATGCATCGGTCTGTGAGTGTCGAGTGTACCTCGTGGGACGCTCCGCTTGAGCGTTCCACCTCGAAAGTTGGTGCATCGTCTAGTCACTTTGCCGGGGCTCGTGGCAACATGTGCTCCACACTGGCCCTCTCCGGAATAGGCAGAGGCAACGAAGAGCCAGCGACGGGCAGAGGCCAGACGAAGAGCCAGCGACGGCAGACGGCACGAAGCCAGCGCGGTCAGAAGCAACGAAGAGCCAGCGACGGAGGCACAGGGCGACGACAGAGCAACGAAGCCAGCGACGGGCAGAGGCAACGAAGAGCCAGCGACCGGCAGAGGCAACGAAGAGCCAGAGACGGGCAGAGGCAACGAAGAGCCAGCGACGGGCAGAGGCAAAGAGGAGCCAGCGACGGGCAGAGGCAAGAAGAGCCAGCGACGGGCAGAGGCAACGAAGAGCCAGCGACGGGCAGAGGCAATGAAGAGCCAGCGACGGCAGAGGCAACGAAGAGCCAGCGACGGGCAGAGGCAGCGAAGAGCCAGCGACGGGCAGAGGCAATGAAGAGCCAGTGACGGCAGAGGCAAAGAAGAGCCAGCGACGGGCAGAGGCAAAGAAGAGCCAGTGACGGGCAGAGACCACGAGGAGCCAGCGACAGGCAGAGTTAACGAGGAGCCAGCGACGGCAGAGCAACAAGTAGCAGTGAAGAAGAGGGCGAAGAAGAGAGCCAGCGGCTCTGCGATCTGCCTTTTATAAGTCCCGGTGAAGGGTGGGTGACGACCCAAAGCGACGCGCTGTGACCGAATCCTACTTCTCCTTTTAGGCCCATCGGCTCCAGCCACGCCCCACCAGGCTCCCGGCCGAAGCAGTCTCATTTGCACATCCGGCGTGACACGGCCTGTACCAAATTCCCAGATTGCTCTTCCCGCGACCCCCCCCCCCACCCCACCCCCAATCACCGCCCGTCTTGCCGTGTTCTGGCGACTGGGCGAGGGTCATATCAATCCTGCTGTGCCACCCGGGTCACCCCTGGCGAGATGCGGTTGGTGCTACTAACGTCCGTTGCTTGTCCCCGCATCACACGGTCCGAGTACCTGAGCCATGCTGCACGCCTCTGTTTAGTGGCGAATTGTATCGATACAGAGGTACGAAGAGTGCGGGAGTATTTTCCCAGTGCGGGAGGTGTTGGTGGTCAAGGTGGTGAGTGTTTGGTGAGCGAGGTGGTGAGCAAGGTGAGATTCCATTGGAAATTGGTGCGCCATGCGTGTGCTGTGCAGTGTTTGTTCTTATGTTGATTCTCTCACGGAAGGCTGCGTGATGTGTTGCTATTCAGATCGTGGTGTGTGTGCTTGCTCAGATCTGATGTGGTGTGTTGCTTGTGCTCTTCTATCATTTACATGGCTAAAAGGAAAGGTTGAAAGATAGAAATCAGAATAATAAGATAGAGATATAGTTAATAGACCTAGCTATTAGACCCACGGCAATGCACTTCGTCCCGTTAACCCACAAGACATGAGGGAAGATCTAACTGCACGAAGACTAACAAAATAACTGCCTGGGGATCACTGAATGCCGGGTGCCATTGCTTTTGAGGCATGCCGTTTTGCAGAACTGCAACAGTGTGTTTTGGAACCGTTTTATTGGCGTGGCTCATGAAGATATGTTTTTTTTTGCCTGTCGAAAACTGTGAATAGGTGAAGCACAGAGCTGTGAATGTCGAAGCAGGTTGCATTTTAAAAACTGGGTGTAAACGGAGTCTGCAAATGGTGGGGTCCGACATATATAAATGGAACCATTGTTATGTTTATATGTGTATGTATGTATGTATGTATGTATGTATGTATATACGAGCAAAAGTACCCGTCCCAGTGACAGGAAAACAAGCAAAAGTACCTGTGCCCATTGATGGGAAAAGAAAGCAGAAATAACCATCCCCAGTGACAGGAAAAGTTTAATTTAATCTCAATTAAAAAGGTTAATCGTGTTGCACTCTTGGTTTCGCTCAGAACCAAAGCTCTAAGCTACTTATACCAACCCCGCAAATGGTGGTACAACATCGGCGGCGGGTTGTCAAATTGTCAGGCGCGCGCGGGGTTGGATTTGTCAAAAAAAATAAAAATAATAATAATAAAGAGGGCAAAATATAGCAATTTTTAAATTGTGTGTTACTCCATGAAGATCTGTTATTAAATCTACTTTAATCCAGATGTTCATGTTGATGTTAAGGGATAATAAAAAACTGGATGTTGAGCTTTGGCCCGCATGCGCAGCTTTTCAAATGCAGTGCGGGAAGGTGGCCACCGTAAGTAGGAGACAGATGAATGCACGAACAGACACCATGGTTCACAATATATAATATGTACTAAGATAAAAATATAAATAATTAATTTCATTGAGAAAAATGAACTTACCAGGGCCTCTTCAATAAAGCCAATGACAAATTTTCGTACTTCCAGAAATCGATCATTTTGGAATGCAAATCATCTCCTGCCTCAAAAAAAATGAAAAAAGAATACAAGTAATCACAGACACTAAATCATGTCTCAGATAAAGCCAATCAAATGTCATATTCATATGATTTGTTCTCGGTGACCAATGAATTGGATAAATGCTAAGCCTATGTAGTGGAAACAATTTCATTTATATTCCACCCGGGTTTGCAAATTCCACGGTAAAAAATATATACACAACATAGTGAAAGGGCACTTTGAACAAGTTTGCAGTAAACAGTAAAATTATACTGCTCTGGTACAAATGAAGTGCTTTCAATTTTTTTGGACAACTATTGGTTTTATTACCTTGTGCACATGAAGTGGAAGCGGGGTAAGCAATTGGTTTATGTCTGTCTGTCTGTCTGTTCCATCGGTTTTTTGATCAAGGAACAAACTTATTGAAATCGAAATTTCACAATTAGAACATTAATAGGAAGACAAGTCTTTTGTTTTGCCGTACCTTGGCTCAAATTTGTAATGCCGATCACAGGTGCGCAGAGAGCAGTGAAATAATCTTTAAGCGTGGAAGACGCTTCAATATTTGGGTATGTCCTTCCATCCGTCATCAAAATGAAGAATAACAACCTAAACCCACCATTTTTTATTTCTAAAGGAGTCTAAAGTGCAATTCTAGAGGTTAATGCTGAAGGTTAATTCTACAGGGTTCCAAAATAGTAATTCTAAATGTTTTGTTCGGTTCTCGGCTTTGCTATTTTCATATTAAAAATGCCAACTGAACCGCTTCCTTTGGACATGGGTGTTGATTTTAAAATTTTTTTTACTCTGTCTGCTGCTTTGCAGTCAAAATCAAAATCCATTCTAAACGCAAAACTTTTTTTTTTCAGGATGTCATAATGGACACATACAACAGCGATGAATAATTGATGCAACATATTAGATAAGGTGATGTAATAGACGCTGCAGAAAATGGCGGTAAAAACCCCGAAGTAATTTTATTTTACAACTTTTACAATCTTTATTTTAATTTAAATTGAGTTAGTACTTGAAGACTGTAAAGCACAAATCACTCGTCGTAGATACTTCCAAATTCATTTATTCCATACAGCCTGCCCACGAGCACACTCTGTTCTCTCACCTCCAGTTGGAGTACCTGTACTCCAATTTAAATTATGGTTCAAATGTGGTGCATGTTTAAGAGGTGGTGTCTGGCACTGCTGCATAAGCACAAACTTTTGGATTTATTAACGATCGTAAATCATTATTTTATTAAACTTGAAATGACGACTGTGCGGTGTGTTCCTTGAACTCTTGAGTATTCAATAGTGATTGAGCAAAGTTGAGACTCACATCCAAGAAGTTATCAAGCAAAGCTGGCTCCTTGTTCAGGATAAGTTCTTGCACCTGAACAGGGTAGCACACAGACATTTCACTTAATTTCATTATGACCCAATGCAATGGTGTCACCATCTGAAGAATTATGCAACAAAAATCCCAAGTTAGAAAAACTGTCATTCTAAATGAAGCATTAACGAGCAATGCATAAAGTTTTTTCATCATAGGTCGGCATACGCTGGCTAAATCGTCAAGGTGTGACTGCGTGGTTGACACTTCCAATTGTCAGGCAGTTATGATTTAAATCAGCGAGCGGCAGGTTTTTAACAGGCTATGCCACGAGTTCGTCGGCGATACGTGCAGCGCGCTATGCCTAAGTTAAACTATCGTTGGCATAGGTTGTGAACAGCCAACAAAGGCTAAGCTTTCGTTGGTATAAGTTCTCTGAGACAAACGAAACGTTCTGTGTCGTTACTATTGTTATGCGATCACAACCAACACGTAATGAATAACGACCAAAACTTTTTGTAAAACATCAAAATTTCGCGTACACCAAGCCGTTTTACTCATATCATTTTTATACTGTGCCATTGCTAGCTAACTCGTCAGGTTGTGACAGCGCCTGTTAGGTGAGGAGACCAAAAGCGGAAAAAAAAAGGGTGATCGTGAGCTCTGAGGCAGATTGCCCCAAGTTTCGATGTAGCTCCTTCCTCTCTTCTCTCCTTCGATGTAATGCTGCTTCATCAGGAATGAAGATCACTGCACTGCACATAATACTTTGTATGCGGAGCTCCGTCATCCTAACTCCCTCTGACGGTGAGGTAACGCTCCATGACTGGATCGGAATCTTGCAGCCTCTCAGTCATTGCCCCATGTCCTGCAGCATCTCACCCAGAAAGTTGGACCGTGAAGTTGGACCCCTCGATAACTCTTCCTCCTATCCTGCCACTTTCCTCCCCAAATCCTCCTACTTCGGAAAACTTGTTATTGGCAACCAACTCTCCTCGGTGAGCTCTTTGGCATGCGAGCGATAAGATCATGTCTAAGGTGTGGGAGTGGGAGCTGTTTGTAAGTGCAATATGGGGGGGTGCAGTGTCATGGCCAGAGGAATACTGCGATTGCGAATATGCTCTTTGTTGCGTCCAAAGGGATGAGATAGAGGGGTTGAACGAGAGAGAAGAGGAGAGAAGATGCGTGAGGAAACAGATTCGCTAAGTCATGCATCGTTGTGAGTGTCGAGTTACCTCGTGGGGACGCTCCGCTTGAGCGTTCCCACCTCGAAAGTTGTCGCCCAATCGTCTTAGTCCTTTGCCGGGCTCGTGCAACATGTGCTCCACACTGGCCCTCTCCGGAATAGGCAGAGGCAACGAAGAGCCAGCGACGGGCAGAGGCAACGAAGAGCCCAGCGACGGGCAGAGGCAACGAAGGGCCAGCGACGGTCAGAACAACGGAAGGCAGCGACGGGCAGAGGCAACGAAGAGCAGCGACGGACAGAGCCAACGAAGAGCCAGCGACGGCAGAGCAAACGAAAGAGCCAGCGACCGGTCAGAGGCAACTGAAGAGCCAGAGATCGGGCCGAGCAACGAAGAGCCACGCGACGGGCAGAGGCAAGAGGAGCCCAGCGACCGGGCAAGAGCAAGAGAGCCAGCGACGGGCCAGAGGCAACGAAGAGCCAGCGACGGGCAGAGGCAGATGAAGAGCCAGCGACGGCAGAGGCAACGAAGAGCCAGCGACGGGCAGAGGCAGCGAGAGCCCAGCGACGGGGCAGAGGCAATGAAGAGCCAGTGACGGCAGAGGAAAGAAGATGCCAGCGACGGCAGAGGCAAAGAAGAGCCGTGACGGGCAAGAGACCACGAGGAGCCAGCGACAGCAGAGTTCACGAGGAGCCAGCGACGGGTCAGAGCAACAAGTAGCAGTGAAGAAGAGGGCGAAGAAGAGAGCCAGCGGCTCTGCGATCTGCCTTTTATAAGTCCCGGGTGAAGGGTGCGGGTGACAAAGACCTCAAGCGACGCGCTGTGACCCGAATCCTACTTCTCTTTTTAGGCCCCATCGGCTCCAGCCACGGCCCACAGGCTCCGGGGCCGGAAGCAGTCTCATTTGCACATCCGGCGTGACACGGCCTGTACCAAATTCCAGATTGGCTCTTCGCGACCCCCCCCACCACCCCCAATACGCGCCCGTCTTGCCGTGTTTCATGGCGACTGGGCGAGGGTCATATCAATCCTGGCGTGCCCACCTGGGTCACCCCTGGCGAATGCGGTGGTGCTACTAACGGTCGTTGCTTGTCCCCCGCAATCACACGGTCCGAGTACCTGGAGCCATGCTGCAACGCCTCTGTTTAGTGCGAATTGTATCGATACAGAGGTAACGAAGAGGTGCGGGAGTATTTTTTCGCCATGTGCGGGAAGGTGTTGGTGGTCAAGGTGGTGAGTGTTTGGTGAGCGAGGGGTTGAGCAAGGGTGAGATTCCATTGAAATTTTGGTGCGCCATGCGGTGTGCTGTGCAGTGTTTTGTTCTTATGTTGATTCTCTCACGCGAAGGCTGCGTGAATGTGTTTGCTATTCAGATCGTGGTGTGTGTGCTTGCTATTCAGATCGTGGTGTGTGTGTTGCTTGCTTCATTTGTACGATGGCTAAAAGGAAAGGGTTGGAATAGAAAATCAGAATATAAGATAGAGATATTTGTTAATAGACCTAGCTATTAAGACCCACGCAATGCAACTTCGTCCCGTTAACCCACAAGACATGAGGGGAAGATCTAACTGCACGAAGACTAAGCAAAATAACTGCCTGGGGATTCAATGACATGCCGGGTGCATTGCTTTTTGAGGCATGCCGTTTTGCAGAACTGCAACAGTGTGTTTTGGAACCGTTTTATGTGCGTGGGCTCATGGAAAGATATGTTTTTTTTTGCCTGTCGAAAATGTGAATAGGTGAAGCAAGAGCTGTGAACTGTAGAAGCAGGTTGCATTTTAAAAAACTGGTGTAAACGGAGTCTGCGAAATGGTGGGGTCGCGACCAATTATAATGGAACATTGTTATTGTTTATATGTGTTGTATGTATGTATGTATGTATGTATGTATATACGAGCAAGTACCCGTCCCAGTGACAGGAAAACAAGCAAAAGTAGCTGTGCCCATTGATGGGAAAAGAAGCAGAAATAACCATCCCCGTGACAGGAAAGTTTTAATTTATATCTAATTAAAAAGGTTAATCGTGTTGCCACCTGTTTCGGCTCCGAACCAAAGCTCTAAAGCTACTTATACCTAACCACCGCAATGGTGGTACAACATCGGCGGCGGGTTTGTCAAATTGTCAGGGCGGCGGGCGGGTTGGATTTGGTCAAAAAATAAAAATAATAATAATAAAGAGGGCAAAATATAGCATTTTTAATTGGTGTGTTACTCATGAAGATCTGTATTAAATTACTTAATCCAGATGTTCATGTTGATTTTAAGGGATAATAAAAAACTGGATGTGAGCTTTGCCCGCATGCGCAGCTTTTCAAAATGCAGTGGGGCGGGAAAGTGGCCACCCGTAATTCAAGGAGAACAGATGAATGCACGAACAGACACCATGGTTCACAATATATAATATGTACTAAGATAAAAATATAAATAATTAATTTCATTGAAAAAATGAACTTACCAGGGCCTCTTCAATAAAGCCATGACAAATTTCGTCCTTCCAGAAATCCGAATCAATTTTGGAATGCAATCATCTCCTGCTCAAAATAAAATGAAAAAGAATACAAGTAATCACAGACACTAAATCATGTCTCAGATAAAGCAATAAATGTCATATTCAATATGATTTGTTCTCGGTGACCATGAATTGGATAAATGGATAAAGCCTATGTAGTGAAACAATTTCATTTATATCCACCCGGGTTTGCAAATTCCACGTGAAAAATATATCACAACCATAGTGAAAGGGCACTTTGACAAGTTTGGGCAGTAAACAGTAAAATTATACTGCTCTGGTCCAAATGAAGTGCTTTCAATTTTTTTGGACAACTATTGGTTTTATTACCTTGTGCACATGAAGTGGAAGCGGGGTTAGCATTTGGTTTATGTCTGTCTGTCTGTCTGTTCCATCGGTTTTTTTTTGATCAAGGAACAACTTATTGAAATCGAATTTCACAATTAGAACATTAATAGGAAGACAAGTCTTTTGTTTTGCGTACCTTGGCTCAACTTTGTAATGCCGATGCACACGTGCGCAGAGAAGCAGTGAAATAATCTTTAAGCGGTGAAGACGCTTCAATATTTGGGTATGTCCTTCCATCCGTCATAAAATGAAGAATAACAACCTAAACCCACCATTTTTTATTCTAAAGGAGTCTAAGTGCAATTCTAGAGGTTAATGCTGAAGGTTAATTCTACAGGGTTCCAAAATAGTAATTCTAAATGTTTTGTTTCGGTTCTCGGCTTTGCTATTTCATATTAAAAATGCAACTGAACCGCTTCCTTTGGACAGTGGGTGTGATTTTAAAAATTTTTTTTACTCTGTCTGCTGCCTTTGCAGTCAAAAATCAAAAATCATTCTAAACGCAAAACTTTTTTTTTTCAGGATGTCATATATGGCACACATACAACAGGCATGAATAATTGATGCAACATATTACGATAAGGTGATGTAATAGACGCGCAGAAAATGGCGGTAAACCCCGAAGTAATTTTATTTTACAAACTTTTACAATCTTTAATTTTAATTTAAATTGAGTTAGTACTTGAAGAACTGTAAGCACAAATTCAGCTCGTCGTAAATACTTTCCAAATTCATTTATTCAGCATACAGCCTGCCCACAGAACACACTCTGTTCTCTCAACCTCCAGTTTTGAGTACCTGTATCCAATTTAAATTATGGTTCAACATGTGGTGCATGTTTAAGGGTGGTGTCTGGCACTGCTGCAATAGCAGCTAAACTTCTTGGATTTTTATTTAACGATCGTTAAAATCATTATTTTATTTAACACTTGAAAATCGACCTGTGCGGTGTGGTTCCCTTGAAACTCTTGAGTATTCAATAAGTGATTGATGGCAGTTGAGACTCACATCCAAGAAGTTATCAAGCAAAGCTGGCTCTTGTTCGGATAAGTTTCTGCACCTGAAACAGGGTCGCACACAGACATTTTCACTTAATTTCTTATGACCCAATGCAATGGTGTCACCATCTGAGTTATGCAACAAAAATCGCCAAGTTAGGGAAAAACTGTCATTCTAAATGAAGCATTAACGAGCAAGCATAAAGTTTTTCACTTGATACTATTACATAAGTTGGGTCAATTTTGAATGGATTTAATATGAAGCCTTGCAATTGATAAAAATGCAGTTGTTGTTACTCCACCAACCGAAGGTGACGGAGGTTATGTTTTCACCCCTGTCTGTTTTGTCTGTACAGGATATCTCAAAGCTGTAGACAGATTCAGTGAATTTGGTGGAGAACTTGGTATGTGGATCATGGACGAAATGGCTTAGATTTTTGTGAGATCCGTAATCCGAGAATTATTAAGTGACGTTTCACATATTAGATATAGGCCAAAAACGACATATAGCAGGATTTCTGAAAAAGTTGTGGAAGGATTCAGACGAAACTCGGTGACAGGTTGGGTTTATGGTAACGAGGACAAATGATTCAAATTTTGGTGAAGATCCAAACTGGATACGGAATTTTTCACCATCTGAGTGATTGGCGGCTAAAATATATATAAATAGCAAAATGTCTCAAAAAGTTATGGACGGATTAGGATGAAATTGTGGTGAGTTGATTTGGTGACAAGAACAAGGCAATTAAATTTAATTTAAGGTCGAAATACCAGACCGACCTATCAGTGGGAATAGAAAACATAAACTAATCAGCTTGGTGGAGTATGCACTTCACAGAGTGCCGTTTTAGTTGTTTTTTTGTTTTTTACAGGACAAGGCTCATAGAAGAGCAAGGATAGATATGACAGTGGGACACATCAAGGGAATTAATGAACAGAAAAAGAGGAGGAGGAGTGGAAGAAACACTAACTGGAGCAAGAATATTTGCGTTGGAAAGGTTAATTGGGAGTAATAAAGATCAGGAGAAAGAATTGACAA
>CM068955.1:177164923-177181794 GCA_035128595.1 Eptatretus atami | reverse complement strand
GGTTCGCACCGAGGGTGCAGGAGAGCAGGAGAGTGTATTCATTACAGCGTTATTCGTGCAGTTCAGTTATCACTTATTAAAGCTTGTACTCGCACCCAGGATAGCAGCGCAGAGGGTGCTTGATCTTTCTAAGGCTTTGTCACAACTTGCGGATTTAGCCACGTATGCCTGACGTATACAAAATTGGCTAACGCCGGCACACGTTCGAATACTTATGTGTAGTTTGTATATGTTAGAGCACGCTGAAAACATGCCATACGTCGTAGTACGCTGGCCTTTCATCGTTTGTACTTTGCGGTTTGTCCTCATTTTAGTTGCTTGGAAATTTTACGGCGTTATGCCAGGTATGACTCACACTGTTCCGCATACGCTGCTAAGTTGTAGGCACGTTATGCACATCGTTGACACACGTCACCACACGTTACTTGTAAAGTTAATCATTTAAGTCGAACACGCCGAGTAATGCTTAGCGTAACCCAAACTTATTTCTACCTATGAGTACACTGCTTGTTAACCTATGTTGAACGTACTCCAACGCATATTGAAGTATGTAGACGTATTCTGATTGAGTCTTCCGGCGACCACAGAACTTACTGAACGTGTTTCTATTTCAGCTACCGTTATAATGCGTACTGGCAGCGTTAAATAAAAAACAACAATAACTTCCGTATTTCGTAACGTTGCGTTACGTCACGTCCGATTGCCTCTTCGTTTGCTCCATGTCTTTTTTAGTTCCTCCTCTGTGATATTTTCTGTTGAGGATATTGTCATTGTCGGACGTTCGAACTTAAAAGCAAATTCCGATCTATTTTAAATTCGTTGATAGACAAAAAAAAAACAAAAAGACACGACGACGACGACGTGACCAACAAACAACAACAACACACCACAACTCAGTATTTCGTCACGTGCCTTCACGGCCAAGGAGAAAAAGAAAATGTGCCTCTTGACGGAGAAAATAGTTCGGGTTATGCTAACATTACCTCGACGTGTTTCGACTTATGAGTAAGCCTTACAAGGATTGTGTCGCGCGTGTGTCAATGTCGCTATCGTGCCTACCACCTTATTCCCAGCCTAGCGATGTGTAGAACCATACGGCGAGTACGTCGTAAAATTTTCGGCATGCTTAAATTATCACGACTATACGTACCACGACATTGACAGGTACTTCATCGTTTTTGCCGTTGCTCTTAACGACTTACAGTACTCCCCGTTCTCGCGGGTTACGTTCCAACCTCCCGCGCTAAGTGAAAATCCGCGCATGAATGGACGCCTCCCCAAAAAATCCGCTCGTTCTGGTCTGAGTCGGTTTGGGAGTTGGATTGGGTTTGAGGTGCTGATGATCGAATAGTTCTGGTCTGGTCGGTTTGCAAGTGATTGGGTTTGAGTGCCGGAGATCGACTAGTCTGGTCTGGTCCGGGTTTGGCAGTGATTGAGTTTGATGTGCCGGAGATCAGGACTAGTCTGGTCTGTTTCGGTTTGAGTGCTGGGTATGAGCATGCTCATCCAACGGCGGCCAACTCTTTTTCCTTTCCCGAGCATACTATCGGCACCTTTACCTTACCTCTCCTGGAGCGTCCCAGGACCCTTCCTTGCGCTTCGTTCTTCCAAAGCCTTAGAAGGTGCGGGGTTTGGCGGCTCGGGCTTGGAGAAAAAACGTAGAAATATTCGAAGTTACAAGCGAACTTTGTCTCGTGCGTTGTGTGACTGGTCGAGCCCACGCGTGTATAATATATATTGGGCTTAATAATTTAAATTTTTATATTATTTACCGCCGATGTCCGGGGGAATCCGCAGAAAAAAATAGTTACGTTTCCAAGGGAAAACCGCGATGACGCGGGGCGAGTAGGCGTGAACCGCGATGAAGGGGGGTTGACTGTACTCACTTACCATACCTTTCGACGTGTGCCAGGCGTTTTAGACACCATTTTTCATAGGTCGCCATACGCTCGGCTAATGTCAAGTGTGTGACTGACGTGGTTGACACTTCACATTGTCAGGCGTTATGATTTAAATCAGCGAGCGCCAGGTTTTTAAACAGGCTATCAACGAGTTCGTCGGCGATACGTGTCAGGCGCTTGCCTAAGTTAAACTATCGTTGGCATAGTTGTGAACGCCAACAAGGTAAGCTTTCGTTGTATAGTTGCATCTGAGACAAACGAAACGTTCTGTGTCGTTACTAATATGTTATGCTACAACCAACACGTAATGAATTACGACCAAAACTTTTTGTAAAACATCAAATGTTCGGCGTATACACCAAGCCAACGTTTTACATACATTTTTATACGTTGCCATTGCTAGCTAAATCGTCAAGGTGTGACAGCGCCTTTAGGTGGAGGAACCAAAGCGGAAAAAAAAATGGGTGATCGTGAGCTGCTGAGCAGATTGCCCCAAGTTTCGATGTAGCTCCTTCCTCTCTTCTCTCCTTCGATGTAAATGCTGCTTCATCAGGATGAAGATCACTGCACTGCACATAATCTTGTATGGGAGCATCACGTCATCCAACTCCCTCTTGAACTTGAGGTAACGCTCCATGACTGGATCGGAATCTTGCAGCCTCTCAGTCATTGACCCCATGTCCTGCAGCATCTCACCCAGAAAGTTGACCGTGAAGTTGGACCTCGATAACTCTTCCTCCTCATCACTGCCCACTTCCTCCCCCAAATCCTCCTACTCGGAAAACTTGTTATTGGCAACCAACTCCTCCTCGGTGAGCTCTTTGGCATGCGAGGCGATAAGATCATGTCTAAGGTGTGGGAGTGGGAGCTGTGTTGAAGTGCAATATGGGGGGTGCAGTGTCATGCCAGAGGAAACTGCGATTGCGAATCATGCTCTTTTGTGCGTCCAAAGGGGATGAGATAGAGGGGTTGAAAGAGAGAGAGAGAGGAGAGAAGATGCGTGAGGCAACAGATTCCTAAGTCATGCATCGGTCTGTGAGTGTCGAGTGTACCTCCGTGGGACGCTCCGCTTGAGCGTTCCCACCTCGAAAGTTGGTGCATCGTCTTAGTCACTTTGCCGGGGCTCGTGGCAACATGTGCTCCACACTGGCCCTCTCCGGAATAGGCAGAGGCAACGAAGAGCCAGCGACGGGCAGAGGCAACGAAGAGCCAGCGACGGGCAGAGGCAACGAAGGGCCAGCGACGGTCAGAACAACGGAAGGCAGCGACGGGCAGAGGCAACGAAGAGCCAGCGACGGGACAGAGCCAACGAAGAGCCAGCGACGGCAGAGCAAACGAAAGAGCCAGCGACGGCAGAGGCAACGAAGAGCCACGAGACGAGGCCGAGGCAACGAAGAGCCACGCGACGGGCAGAGGCCAAGAAAGGAGCCAGCGACGGCAAGAGCAAGAGAGCAGCGACGGGCCAGAGGCAACGAAGAGCCAGCGACGGCAGAGGCAGATGAAGAGCCAGCGACGGGCAGAGGCAACGAAGAGCCAGCGACGGGCAAGGCAGCGAGAGCCAGCGACGGGCAGAGGCAATGAAGAGCCCAGTGACGGCAGAGGCAAAAGAAGAGCCAGCGACGGCAGAGCAAAGAAGAGCCAGTGACGGGCAAGAGCCACGAGGAGCCAGCGACAGGCAGAGTATCACAGGAGCCAGCGACGGGCAGAGCAACAAGTAGCAGTGAAGAAGAGGGCGAAGAAGAGAGCCAGCGGCTCTGCGATCTGCCTTTTATAAGTCCCGGGTGAAGGGTGGGTGACGACCCAAGCGACGCGCTGTGACCCGAATCCTACTTCTCTTTTTAGGCCCCATCGGCTCCAGCCACGCCCACAGGCTCCGGGCCGGAAGCAGTCTCATTTGCACATCCGGCGTGACACGGCCTGTACCAAATTCCCAGATTGCTCTTCCGCGACCCCCCCCCCCACCCCCAATACGCGCCCGTCTTGCCGTGTTCTGGCGACTGGGCGAGGGTCATATCAATCCTGCGTGCCCACCCGGGTCACCCCTGGCGAGATGCGGTTGGTGCTACTAACGTCCGTTGCTTGTCCCCGCATCACACGGTCCGAGTACCCTGAGCCATGCTGCACGCCTCTGTTTAGTGGCGAATTGTATCGATACAGAGGTACGAAGAGGTGCGGGAGTATTTTTCCCATGTGCGGGAGGTGTTGGTGGTCAAGGTGGTGAGTGTTTGGTGAGCGAGGGGTGAGCAAGGTGAGATTCCATTGGAAATTGGTGCGCCATGCGTGTGCTGTGCAGTGTTTGTTCTTATGTTGATTCTCTCACGGAAGGCTGCGTGATGTGTTTGCTATTCAGATCGTGGTGTGTGTGCTTGCTATTCAGATCGTGGTGTGTGTGCTTGCTTGCTTCATTTGTACCATGGCTAAAAGGAAAGGGTTGGAATAGAAATCAGAATATAAGATAGAGATATAGTTAATAGACCTAGCTATTAGACCCACGCAATGCACTTCGTCCCGTTAACCCACAAGACATGAGGGGAAGATCTAACTGCACGAAGACTAACAAAATAACTGCCTGGGGATCACTGAATGCCGGGTGCCATTGCTTTCGAGGCATGCCGTTTTGCAGAACTGCAACAGTGTGTTTTGGAACCGTTTTATGTGCGTGGCTCATGGAAGATATGTTTTTTTTGCCTGTCGAAAACTGTGAATAGGTGAAGCACAGAGCTGTGAATGTCGAAGCAGGTTGCATTTTAAAAACTGGGTGTAAACGGAGTCTGCAAATGGTGGGGTCCGACAATATATAAATGGAACCATTGTTATGTTTATATGTGTATGTATGTATGTATGTATGTATGTATATACGAGCAAAAGTACCCGTCCCCAGTGACAGGAAAAACAAGCAAAAGTACCTGTGCCCATTGATGGGAAAAGAAAGCAGAAATAACCATCCCCAGTGACAGGAAAAGTTTAATTTAATCTCAATTAAAAAGGTTAATCGTGTTGCACTCTTGGTTTCGCTCAGAACCAAAGCTCTAAGCTACTTATACCAACCACCGCAAAATGGTGGTACAACATCGGGCGGCGGGTTTGTCAAATTGTCAGGCGGCGGCGGGGTTGGATTTGTCAAAAAAAATAAAAATAATAATAATAAAGAGGGCAAAATATAGCAATTTTAAATTGTGTGTTACTCCATGAAGATCTGTATTAAATCTACTTTAATCCAGATGTTCATGTTGATTTTAAGGGATAATAAAAAACTGGATGTTGAGCTTTGCCCGCATGCGCAGCTTTTCAAATGCAGTGCGGGAAGTGGCCACCGTAAGTAGGAGACAGATGAATGCACGAACAGACACCATGGTTCACAATATATAATATGTACTAAGATAAAAATATAAATAATTAATTTCATTGAAAAAATGAACTTACCAGGCCTCTTCAATAAAGCCAATGACAAATTTTCGTACTTCCAGAAATCGATCATTTTGGAATGCAATCATCTCCTGCTCAAAAAAATGAAAAAGAATACAAGTAATCACAGACACTAAATCATGTCTCAGATAAAGCCAATCAAATGTCATATTCATATGATTTGTTCTCGGTGACCAATGAATTGGATAAATGCTAAGCCTATGTAGTGGAAACAATTTCATTTATATCCACCCGGGTTTGCAAATTCCACGTGAAAAAATATATACCACAACATAGTGAAAGGGCACTTTGAACAAGTTTGCAGTAAACAGTAAAATTATACTGCTCTGGTACAAATGAAGTGCTTTCAATTTTTTTGGACAACTATTGGTTTTATTACCTTGTGCACATGAAGTGGAAAGCGGGGTTAAGCAATTGGTTTATGTCTGTCTGTCTGTCTGTCCATCGGTTTTTTGATCAAGGAACAACTTATTGAAATCGAATTTCACAAATTAGAACATTAATAGGAAGACAAGTCTTTTGTTTTGCCGTACCTTGGCTCAAAATTTGTAATGCCCGATCACACGTGCGCAGAGAGCAGTGAAATAATCTTTAAGCGGTGAAGACGCTTCAATATTTGGGTATGTCCTTCCATCCGTCCATCAAAAATGAAGAATAACAACCTAACCCACCATTTTTTATTCTAAAGGAGTCTAAAGTGCAATTCTAGAGGTTAATGCTGAAGGTTAATTCTACAGGGTTCCAAAATAGTAATTCTAAATGGTTTTGTTCGGTTCTCGGCTTTGCCTATTTCATATTAAAAATGCCAAACTGAACCGCTTCCTTTGGACATGGGTGTGATTTTAAAATTTTTTTTACTCTGTCTGCCTGCTTTGCAGTCAAAATCAAAAATCATTCTAAACGCAAAACTTTTTTTTTTCAGGATGTCATAATGGACACATACAACAGGCATGAATAATTGATGCAACATATTAGATAAGGTGATGTAATAGACGCTGCAGAAAATGGCGGTAAAACCCCGAAGTAATTTATTTATACAACTTTTACAATCTTTATTTTATTTAAATTGAGTTTAGTACTTGAAGACTGTAAAGCACAAATCACTCGTCGTAATACTTCCAAATTCATTTATTCCATACAGCCTGCCCACAGAAGCACACTCTGTTCTCTCAACCTCCAGTTTTGGAGTACCTGTACTCCAATTTAAATTATGGTTCAAATGTGGTGATGTTTAAGGGTGGTGTCTGGCACTGCTGCAATAGCACTAAACTTTTGGATTTTATTTAACGATCGTTAAAATCATTATTTTATTAAACTTGAAATGACGCTGTGCGGTGTGTTCCTTGAACTCTTGAGTATTCAATAGTGATTGATGCAAAGTTGAGACTCACGTCCAAGAAGTTATCAAGCAAAGCTGGCTCCTTGTTCAGGATAAGTTCTTGCACCTGAACAGGGTCAGCACACAGACATTTCACTTAATTTCATTATGACCCCAATGCAATGGTGTCACCATCTGAAGAATTACGCAACAAAAATCCCAAGTTAGGAAAAGCTGTCATTCTAAATGAAGCATTAACGAGCAATGCATAAAGTTTTTCACTTGATACTATTACATAAGTTGGGTCATTTTGAATGGATTCAATATGAAGCCTTGCAATTGATAAAATGCAGTTGTTGTTACCTCCACCACTGAAGGTGGACGGAGGTTATGTTTTCACCCCTGTCTGTCTGTCTGTGAACAGGATATCTCAAAAAGCTGTGGACGGATTCAGATGGAATTTGGTGGAGAACTTGGGTATGTGACATGGACGAAATGGTTAGATTTTGGTGAAGATCCGAATCCAAGAATTTTTAAGTGACGTTTCACGTATTTAGAGATAGGGCCAAAAACGACATATAGCAGGATTTCTGAAAAAGTTGTGAAAGGATTCAGACGAAACTCGGTGGACAGGTTGGGTATGTAACAAGGAACAAATGATTCGATTTTGGTGAAGATCAAAAACTGGATCCGATAATTTTTCACCATCGAGAGATGGGGCTAAAACGATATATAGCACAATGTCTCAAAAAGTTATGGACGGATTAGGATGAAACTTCGTGGATGAGTTGATTTGGTGACAAGAACAAGGCAATTAAATTTTATTTAAGGTCCGAATCCTGATCCGACCTATCAGTGGGATACAAAACATAAACTAATCAGCTTGGTGGAGGTATGCACTTTACAGAGTGGCCGTTCCAGTTGTTGTTTTTTTGACAGGAACAAGGCTCATAGAAGAGCAAGATAGATATGACAGTGGGACAAACATCAAGGGAATTAATGAACAGAAAAAGAGGAGTAGGAGTGGAAGAAACACTAACTAGAGCAAGATATTTGCGTTGGAAAGGTTAATGGGAGTAATAAAGATCAGGAGAAGGAATTGACAAGAGATGGTGGTGCACTGCTTGCTTGAAGCCCTGGAGCAAAGGGTGAGACAGAAAGAACAGCCTTTGGAAGGTGGTTTCATGTACATGAGAATCGAGGAATTAAAGAGTCAGCCTGGATTTTGGAAGTTTAACCAGGAGGGGATTACTGGAATCACGCATGCATCTTAGTTGCTGGGGAGGGTTGGAAGACTGAGAGAGTAGAGAGAGAGAAATATCTGAGAAGAGACAGTCAAAAACAGACTGACCTGCCTGCGATGTGACAGCAACAGACCTTGGGCTTCGGCCTCGGTTAATATTTCCAATTTCTAAATTTATATTTGTCTCACTATCCTGAACAACTTCAGACTTCACCCTCCCCTTCTTCACTCCATTTCCTCACCTCTTGTATGCTCCAAAAACTTTTAATCTTCCTTTCCTAACTCCTTGTCTTCTCACTCTTCCACATCCCTCACTTCTTTTCACTCTCTTCCCCTTAAACCCACACATCCTCTTTGCATATACTACCTTAAATCATATTGTGTCATATAAAGACAGTCATAAACATATTACCAACTTCACTCCCCCATCCCCACTCCCCTTCCATCCCATCGATCAACCAATCAACAATGACTTAAACAAGATGCATGTTTTTCCTACAAGCTGTGCTTTAAGTAATTTCTTGCTTTTCCAAACTGAAAGTTGATCCACGAATCCTGACTCTTCCCCAATTAGTGATCCTATGCAGAGATGGATCTCTGTGTGTTAGCTTTAAGGAGTGTTAATGAGTGCAAAAAACACATAGGTGCGATGGGGATGACCTGGGATGGTGTGAACAGACGTTTTGACTTGGATCCATTTTACGATCAAGGAATAGCCAAGAATCAGAATGTCAGTCGTAACAGTCACTGAATTTGCAAAAGTTCATGATGGACATCAATGCTTAATTGTGGAATGACAGGAATAGAGGTGTGGAAGAGAGCACACATCATGTTGACTCGACAAGCAGATCTGGGTATCATCAGCAAAATAATGAAAGATGATTTTGAAATTCTGTAAAATTTTACCAAATGGATGAAAATAAAGAAAGACAGAGTGGACAAATAACAGATCCCTAGGAGCACTGTCAGATCATGAAAGGGGGCTGATCAACAACCAGCAATGTCTGCAGTAGATGGACAATCTATAATTAAAATTGAGACTTTCCTGGTCCAGAGCAACCAAAACAGGATTGAAGATGTCAAGTCAAAAGTCTTTGGTACGAACGGCGGGGTTAGAACCACTGACCTTCCGGACTCAGAACGGATGCTCAAACATTACACCAATGAATCTGGTCGCCATTAAGCCACCATGTTGATGAATACTGTACTCTGTATATGGAGCTGCAGTGAAAGGATAACGAGGATTAGCACACAGCTGCAAAGGTGAGGAAGCACAGGCGTGAGACGAGGTTACAGGGCCCTTTTTACGTTTCTCCAGAAGGCTTACGGGTGATTTTACCGAACCCCCCTTACCGATGCAGCTCCGTTCTCAAAGTTCAAAATTGAGCCATCAGGTGTGCATTAACCTCCAGATGAAGGCTCTAAGCGTATGTAAGCTGAGCTTCATCTCAGGTAAATTACCACGGCACGATGGAATTATCAATAAAATCAAGTGTGGCTCACGAAAGACCTTCAGGAGGGTATAGCGAGACCATATATTCTGGCTTACATTTTCTGCAGTGAACCTTCAAAAATGTTGCCACTGTGAAGGTCCCGCACTACCTAAATCCCTTTCCTCGAGTAGGTGTTTTGGAATACTTTTCGGAATGAAACGAGCTCGCAGCATCCTCGCAAGCTTCACCACCTGGCGGAGTAGAGGTACTTTCTTGCCTTCAAGAGTCACCAATGCAGCCTTGTTTATCAATTCGACCACCTGCAAACAGCCCACATCAAATCTTAAAACAGTTCCATTGACTATAACAATTATCCAAAAAATTACATAGCACAGACGATAATTTTTTTGTTATCTCCTTCTCACAGATACCCTTGTGTGCATCTATCATAATTTCCAGCAATCTCGTGTGTGTGTCTGGTGTGTGTGTGTGTGTGTGTGTGTGTGTTGTGTGGTGTGTCTGTGACCGCTGTTTCTCGACAACCGCTGGTCCGATCTCTAATTGAAAACTTGCCAGGATATTGCTGGGGACCTGAGGATGTGCCTTTCAAGGTTTGATATTATCGACAAGTGCTTCCCAAGTTATGGCCATTTATTTACCAAACCAATGACAAGACACGTTGTTGCGTGGGCGTGGCCGATGGGGAAGGGAAGCTCACCGAGTTCGCATTACAGGTTACAACGTACGGACTTCCGGAGAGTGATGACTTCGTGTATTCTAATAATTTCTCGATTTCTTATGCGCATTTATAGATAAACACAATGCCCCAGTTATGATGGTTTTTCATATTAGACGGTGTATAAATTTCGGTAACATCAGAGTGCTGGTATGCTCCGAACAGGAAGTAAATTTTTTTTTTTCTCTCTCTTCTTCTCTTTTTGTTTTCTTGCCACCGACATGCGAAAAGGTAAAATACTCTTGGCGCTAATTGAATAACTGGGTATTAAAACTAAATGCGATATCGTAATGCGAATAATATGCGAAACTTCCGGGTCACGCCGTACGGGCACACGAGAGCGAAGAAACGGCCTGTGTGGTGTTGTTTGTTGTCGCGGGTTTGAATATTTATTTATTATTATTATTATTTTTTTTTTTACGGGCACGTAACTAGTTTGATAAAACTACCTATCAGTTATACAATGCATCATGAAACACAATTCAGGCCGAGGCAAAAGCCTTGCATTTAAAGCTTAACTTTCTGTTGCCAATTAAAACTATCAAAGTGGAAGCAAGTGTTTCGAGACTGAAACTTTAAAAAAATATATATTAGCTTGAGCACTGCTCCCCGATGAGGTTGTACATATTTGTAGAGATCACTTTCCTCAAGATTTCCATCTAATGTATAAAGTTCTTTCTAAATACTGATTGGCTGACTGACTCACTGACTCACTGACTGATATTAAAGATCGGTACCTTCCGGGTGACGTAGAAAGCTGAAATTTTGCGTGCTGATGGACATCGAAGCCCGTGCACCGGGAGAAAAAAAATAAAAATCACAGAACCGTCGGAAAGCATCCGCAAATGAAAATATAAATAAATGAAACAAACAAATTAATTAATTAATTAAAAATCAAATGCAGGTGAGCGACCTGAGACAAAGGGGAAGCATGGTTCGTATGTGTGTTAATGTACTAGCGGGGTATGCTTACACAATGTGTGTTAATGTGTAAGCATACCCCGCTTGTACATTAATAAAACTCAAAACAGAGTGGTGAGTGAGTCTACAACCGGCAGAAATAACATTCAGACAAAAGTTAGTTATTTTCATGCAGTTAAAAATAGTCTCATCTCTCAAGATTCTCAAGAAAAACTTCTCATTGTCATGAAATCGTCAAACGAGTAAACTACAGTGCCTTCAGAACGTATTCACACCTCTTGACTTTTTCACATTTTGTTGTGTTACAGCCTGAATATAAAATTAAACAAGAGTGCAAGTGAGCACAATATACGCCCGAACAAGAAGGTTAGAAGGTATATACAGAATTGTGCTACTACATGGACAAACAGCATCCTGGTTGTCATGTCAACCACTTTAGATGACGAACGTATGTCGTGACACACCGTCTCCACAGTCTGTACCTATGTACCAATTATGAAACGTGAAAGTTGAAAACTTTAGAGTTAAGATGCGGACAGGAACGGACGGACGGACGGACGAGACAGACGACAGACGGACGGACGACGGACGGACGGACGACGAGTATCACATAATACGCCCCGATATATATATATTGGGCGTATAAAAAATTAAATGAAAAAATATTGTCACTGATCTACACAAAATACCCCATAATGACAAAGTGAAAACATGTTTTTCGATATTTTTACAAATACTGTATATTGAAATTGAAAAGCTGAAATGTCCAATTTACAAAAGTATTCAACCCCTGAGTCAAGACTTTGGCGAAACTCTTTGGCAGTGATTATAGCTTTGAGGCTTCTTGGGTATGTCTGTATCAGCTTTGCACATTCTGGATTTGGGAATTTCCCCGTTCTCCCTTGCGATTTGTTCAAGCTCTGTCAAGTTGAATGGGAGTGTCGGTGAACAGGTATCTTCAAGTCTTTCCACAGATTCTCAATGGATTCAAGTCTGGCTTTGGCTGGCCATTCAAGGACTTTCACGTTGTTGTTCTGAAGCCATTCCAGTGTTGCTTTGGCTGTATGCTTGGTGTCGTTGTCCTGTTGGAATGTAAATTTTTCGCCACAGTCTCAAGTCTTTTGCACTCTGAAGCAGGTTATCTTCAAGGATTTGCCTGTATTTGTCTTGATTCATTGTTCCCTCTATCCTTACAGGTCTCCCAGTTCCTGCCACTGAAAAGCATCCCCATAGCACGATGCTGCCACCACCTTGCTTCACGGTAGGGATGGTGTTAGATGGGTGATGAGCTGTGCTCGGTCTCTGCCAGATGGTGTGCTTTGCATTCAGGTCAGAGAGTTCAATTTTCGTCTCAACAGATCACAGAATATTTTTGCCTCGTACTCTCACCCAGGCAAAAATAGCATTCCTTTCCTGTAGTAATTATCTGCAGACGACTGCGGTAGGACCTGTTACCAACTATAGTATATGACAGTACGACTCTTATATACTATAGTTCTGACTGTAGCATTTGTGCCTGGGCAGTCTTTCATGTGCCTTTTTGCAAACTCCATGAGTGCTGTCATGTGCCTTTTTCTCAGGAGTGGCTTCTGTCTGGCCACTCTCCCATTTGGCCTTGATTTGTGAAGTGCTGTAGAGATTGTTGTTCTTCTGGCAGATTCTCCCATCTCAGCTAACGAACTCTGTAGTTCTATCAGAGTGGTCATTGGGTTCTTCGTCACCTCCCTGACCAAAGTCCTTCTTTCCAGGTTGCTCAGTTTTGTCGGATAGCCAGCTCAAAGAAGAGTCTGGGTGGTCCCATATTCTTTCCATTACCTAGTGATGGATCTCAGTGTGCTCTTGGGAACTTTCAATACTCTAGAAATTGTTTTATACCCTTCCCCAGATCAATGCCTCCTCACAATTCTATCTCGGAGTTCGACGGACAGTTCCTTGGACTTCATGGTGGAGTTTCTGCTCTGACATGCACTGCCAACTGTGGGACCTTGTATAGAAAGGTGTTTCTTTCTAAATCGTGTCCAATCCATTGAATTGGTCACAGGTAAACTCCAATCAAGTTGTAGAGACATCTCAAGGATGATCAAAGGAAATTGGATGCACCTGAGCTCAATTTGGGGTGTCATAGCAAAGGGGATGAATACTTCTTGATGCAAGGCATTTCAGCTTTTCATTTTTAATTAATTGTAAAAAATGTCTGAAAACATGTTTTCACTTTGTCATTCTGTGGTATTTAGTGTAGATCGGTGACAAAAAATATATAATGTAATCCATCTTCAATTCAGGCTGTAATACAAAAGTCAAGGGATGTGAATGCTTTCTGAAGCTACTGTAATCCCTTGGTTGAAATGTCAGAATCTTCGCTCCCCTTCTTTGGTCAGTGTACTCCTTGCTTTTTGTCTGTATTTTGATGGCAGTGTCTCTCATCTTCAGGAGCGGCTCAGAATCATTGAAGACCAGAAAGATGTTCAGCTTGGTGCACATATTTCTTTTGTGGAGCAATTCGAATGGTGATACACCAGTAGCGGCATGTGGTGTAGCCCGGTAGTTCTGAAGGAATTCAGTCACCGCAGGTTTCCAAGGTTTACGTTCTCATTCCACAGGCCGACAGAATCGCCAGGCCGAGGCCTCTGGGTTGGAGGTGATGCTTTGGTGGAGGTTGGAGTTGGCTATGTCCAATGGGGATCGGGGGAGTGCTCATCACACTCCACAGGTTTCGATTTACCCGCCAATCACATCACGTGCATTCTGGTTGAATGGTGTGCATTAGCGGGAACAATCATCTGGGTGGCAGACGGGTGGTTGTTCTTTACGGATTATGCGGTTTTACCATACGAGACATAATCCATGGCAATGCTCCTATAACAGTCAGGAGGTGCGTCTGAGAGATCTCACACACACACACACACCACACACACACACAACACACACACACACACACACACACACAACACAAACACACACACCACTCTTTTTGCAATAGATGCAAAAAGGTAGCACAATTTCTCTTGTCATGCACTCCACCGGTCAAAAGTTTTAGAACACCCCCATTTTTCCAGTTTTTACTGAAATTTAAGCAGTTTAATGTTTCAATTTTTGACAGTTGGTGTCACACACTGAGGAACCATCCTTTCGCCTACTGGACGGCGTACAAAAACCCTGCGTGATGAACCGAATATTTCAAATTTTGATTCATCGGTACATAAGACCTTCTTCCAGTTTCAGTCGTCCACTGGCGGTGCTTCATGGCCCAGGCAAGTTCTTTTCTTATTTTGACATCTTAGCAATGGCTTTCTTACTGCCACTCGACTGTCAAACCTGCAGCTCAAAGTCTTCTTTTCACAGTTGAAACTGAGACTTCCTTACTTCGACCAGTGTTAAGCTGTGCTTGAAGCTGCTGTCCTTTGAGCCGCCTATCATGCAAGCTGTTGACTCTCAGAAACATGTTTTCTGATTGGTTGTGGCTTTGGGTCTGTCAGACCTCTTCTTGTCAGAGTTTCCTCCAGTTTCCAAGTGCTTTTGATGTGTAGGAAACTGTACTTACTGACACATTGGCTTTTTGCAATTTCTCGAAAGGAAGACCTACACTTTAAGGGTTATAAGGTCTGTCTATCTTCCTTTGTTAATTGTCTTTTTCTCGCTATTATGATAGCAATATACTACCCTGCAGTGCAATATTGTCCAAATAATGCTTCAGAGGGTGTAGTACAACACAGTCTGTTCCAACACTGCTTTTACACAGACAAAGGGTTTGTACTAATCAACAAAAGTTGGACACCTGTAGGAATTGTTTGCATCAACTTTCAAGGCTTAATTTACTTCCATTGCTGCAGAACAGCTGCAGTTGCCAACCTATTACTTGTTCCCTGAAAAGGGCCTTTTTTAACAACTCTGAAATTTACATTATTTTTCAGTTTTTGGTAACCTAAACTTGTTTTTTTTAATCTCTGGCAGTTTACCGCTTAGCTTTGTACCATTTCAGGTTATTCACTGGACTTGAACAGCTTAAATTTCAGTAAAAACTGGAAAATGGGGTGTTCTAAAACTTTTGAACGGTGGAGTATGTGCAATGTTACAAGGAATCAAACAGCCAACATATTTATGACAGTCCTCACAGCTCCCACAGCCCTCAACACACCCTCCCCCCATATGACTAATAGTAAATATCATCATTTAAAAAAAAACTTAACCTGTACATTCACAAGTCCCAGATATGTCCTTTCCATGAGTGTTCAGAAGCACCCAAACCAGATGTGGTGTCTTACTCAAGGAAGTCGACCTGGTACATCTCGCTCCCACGTAAATATAGCTGGCACAAGCTTTGTGTATGTTCACGTCGCAAAGATTTCCTCTGCCGAAGAGTTTGTTTGCGTTACTTGGCACATCATCGCCTTCCCAAATGTAGATGTCCATTAATTAAATCACCAAGCCTGCCACGTTCACAGGAGGTACTCCCACAAGATTCAAAGTCCATTCACTGGACGCGATCCGTCATGGGTTTGTGTTTTCAGTATGGGCGAATGGACGTTCAGTGAGTGAAGAAAGCTCAAGTCTTTCATTGTGCAGAGGCACAGCCTTTTATCTCAGGTGCTTTTTCGAAGTATTTTGAGGTTCCTTTACAAGGTTTGTGAACCATTTTGGGTAACAATCCTTTTCTCGCATACATGATATACTTTATGGGACCCCGAACACCACCGTTTCTGTGGGTGTCTGCGCATGTGCCCCGATCATTCTGGGGCGGATTACGTCGTTTTGATAGTCGCGCATTCCACCATATTTACACACATAATAAATGAATACCCTTCAGTGCAACAAAAGCTGAAAGGCTTACCCGATCAGAGGTAGATACATCACTTGCGGCAGATTCCTCGTCTTGGTAGAATTGGGATGCAAGACATAATCGTCGCAAGTCTCCCATCATAATTTATTCTGCAGAAGAAAAAAAAAATTAAGTCTTGCCTTCTTATTATGAAGTTATCAAATGATATCGTAACACATCATGTATTTTCTCTCACCGGCAAAAGTAAACGTCCCCAGTGACGGAAAAAGTTTAAGTTAATGAATCAATTTAAATTATTTCATGGACTTTAAAAAGGTTCATTGTGTTGCATTCTTGGTTTCACTCAGAGCCAAAGTTCTGGGATATTTATACCGTTCACAGGGAAATGGTGGTGAAACAGAACATACAAGGAGTTTTGCCAATTTTTTTTTTATTGTGTGTTCCTCCATGAAGATATTTATTAATCGACTTAAATCCAGATGTTCATGTTGATTTTAAAGATTACTGAAAGGGTCAATAAAGTGACTGACTACACTGCATCAGGAAAAGTGAATTGAAAATGCAAAATAACCAATCAGCAGCTTTTCAAACGCAGCGTTAATATTGCCGCTGTAAACGGAGACAGACAATGAAGGGGCAAACAGCACAGTTCGCAATATGTCTGTATGAAAGATATATTAGTCTTTTTTAATGGCCCAAATTATTCCCGCACAGTATCTGGTACAGTTTAAACACACAGAGTATCTGGTACAGTTTAAACACACAGAGTATCTGGTACAGTTTAAACACACAGAGTATCTGGTACAGTTTAAACATACAGTA
This sequence comes from Eptatretus atami, assembly GCA_035128595.1. Classification (NCBI taxonomy): domain Eukaryota; kingdom Metazoa; phylum Chordata; class Myxini; order Myxiniformes; family Myxinidae; genus Eptatretus; species Eptatretus atami. The sequence continues at coordinate 177,165,217 of CM068955.1, read as the reverse complement.
CGTGGTACAGTTTAAACACACAGTATCTGGTACAGTTTAAACACACAGTACATGGTACAGTTTAAACATACAGTATCTGGTGCAGTTTAAAACACAGTACCTGTATAGTTTAACACACAGTATCTGGTACAGTTTAAACACACAGTATCTGGTACAGTTTAAACACACAGTATCTAGTACAGTTAAACACACAGTATCTGTACAGTTTAATCACACAGTATCTGGTACAGTTTAAGCACACAGTACGTGTACAGTTTAAACACACAGTATCTGGTACAGTTTAAACACAGCAGT
>CM068955.1:177130858-177156367 GCA_035128595.1 Eptatretus atami | reverse complement strand
ACAGGCAGTTTTGAATTATTCAGCTGTCACCGCAGTAAGGATCAATGTGAGTGTGACAAGCTCAACATCATCCTCCAGGTCAGGTCAGGTCAGGTATGGGAGCATGCGCCAGAGCAGCGCGTCGCTGCGGCTCCACGTCCACTTTCCACCAGTACTCCAGGGTCCTCCGTCTGGCCATCCCCCAGGCAGATGCCTGGCCCATCCCCATCTCCTTGAATGCGATCAACCTGCTGCAACCACGAGGCACATGGTCGGCCCATTGACCTCCTCCACTCAGGAGACTCCCTCGCTGAGAGAATCTGGTGAGCAGGATCAGCATCAGGAAACTAGCCACATGTCCATACAGCCGCAGCTGAGCTCACGGACTATGCAGGTAACAAATCTCATTTGAGTCTCTCTCAGCAACCGCTCGTTGGACACAAAATCCGACCAGCGATAGCCAAGGATTCTCCAAAGAGACCTGGTACCAAAGGAATTAAGTCTCCGTCTCAGATCCTTGGTCAGAGTCCAAGTCTCGCATCCATAGAGCAAGACTGGAAGCACCAAGGACCTGAAGACTCAGACTTTCGTCCTCCCGCACAGGTACGCAGCGCCACACCCCATTATCCAGTGAATCCATGACTCCCAGGCCCGACCCAGACGTCTATTGACCTCTGACTCACAGCCAGCAGAACATGAATATCACTGCCAAGGAAAGTGAATCTCTCCACGACCTCAACATCCTCACCACAAACAGGCACAGACAGGACAGGCGGCATCCAAGATATCATTGAAAGCCTGGATCTTAGTTTTGACCCAGGAAACCCGTAATCCCAGCGGCTACGACTACTCATTCAGCACCTCGAGGGTCCCCAAAAGGATATCTAAAGTCTCCGCAAAGATGACTGCATCATCTGTGAAATCAAGGTCAGAGTTCTTGACATTCCCAAACTATGCAGCGCAGCTTGATCTCTCCGACATCCTCCCGAGAATCCAGTCCATACAAGTGGTGAAAAGTGTGGGGGCCAGTACACACCCCTGAACAAACTCAAGTAACAACTGGAAATAAGTCAGAGATGGTACCACCACATCTCACAGCACTCTCAGTACCAGAGTAGAGTTCAGACATCAGATCGATCAGTTTTTGGTGGCACCCCACGAAGACCAAGAATCCTCCAGAGGGCATCCTGATTCACTGAATCGAATGCTTTACGGAGATCAACATAGGCTGCAAAAAGCCCCTGCCGAAACTCTCGTCTGCGTTCGGTGAGGACCCGAAGAGCAAGGATACGGTCAATCGTTGACCTCTTTGGTGTAAAGCCTGACTGCTCTGGACGCTGGTGCTCAAGCAGATGGTGGCGAACCCTATCAAGAATTATCTGAGCAAAGTGGTGATGGGATGAGGTGCAGTGGGGAGTAATAAGAGAGGTGGCAGAGGGAAGTCGAAGATTGGAGGAGGTGGAGGAATGAGTTGGAAGAGAGAGGGCAGGTGAAGGAGGCAGCTTTGAGAAGGGGAAGTGAGGGGAGAGATTGGAGGGAGAAGGGTGAGAGGGGAGAGTTGTGGAGTGTCTTGACGGCGAAGTGTGTGTGTTTTACATTGGGGGAGTTGTACTCGGTGTAAGCACCTGGGTGTTCTTTGGTGTATTCGGGAATGTACACGGGGCAAACCCGACAAAACTGCTCCTGTCATTTGGGAACACGTGGTTCGTCAGTTAAATTGGGGATCTGAACCTTCCCGCTGATGCTATGGATGACTCCGGGTGGGAGCCAAAGCTCAATGGGTCGCAGTGACCTTGCAATGGGGGTATCCATGTGAGGTTCGAGTGCGAACACCGAGTCAATACTCGACATGTCATTTGGGAGGACTATTTTGATAAATTCTCCAGGCCACAAAGTAGTTAGGGGGGCTGGCTTGAGATCTTAGGGTCCTGAGTTTGAGCCCCGTTTGCCACTAAATTAACACCAGGTGGTGTTGACTCAGCCTGTCATCCTTCCGAGTTCGGCAAAATGAGTAGCAGTGTACAGGTGTAGGGGCACAGCATCAGCAGCATAGTCACCCCCCAACAAAATGAGAGCTACCTGGCAGCCAAGCTGCCATACGCAAGAAGAAGAAGAAGAAGAAGAAGAAGAAGAAGCAGAAGAGTAGTGCGAGGTGGGGCACATACGTAGTACATGTGTTCGGCATACTGAATGGCAATCAATGCTCTTTCCCTTAGAACCATACACGTATGTGGTGCCACCACCGAGGTAACTTGGTGCTTCGCACGGTGGATGGAGATGTCATTGGACTCCATGAAAGGTGTTCCTGCTGGTACCTCCACATCAACATTGTCAACCACCAGGCCCTCAAATTGGAATTCTCTTTCGTTGCGTGTCAGTGTGAGTCTGGTTTCGCCAACAATTTGAAGAGGGAAGGACCCATCTGCCTGATGAGCGGACTGTGCGCTCTTCTGAATGTTGGCTCCTAAGTTGCTTGCAGTGGTTGCACGAATCAAGTTTCCCGTGGCATCACTATCGATGGTAACTCGGGTTGTGTGGTGGCCATGGAACGTGTCTAGATACGGAGACTGGTGAACCTGGACACGTAGGGTAGTGGACAGTTCTGGGTAATCTATGTCGCTACCTATCTTGTCTACATGGGCACATGTCAAGTCTCCCGACTCGTCGTCAGACTCTCCGGAAGCTTGTATGGATGAATCTGCGAAAGGACTTGACAGGGTTGTGGTGATGGAAATGATGCCGGGCAGGAGACTTGTGGTCGAGATGTTGGGATATGCATGGACTTTGCATCTTCAGCAGTGCGGAGCTCATCTAATCGTGATGAGTGAGAATGACGTGGATGTCTTAAAAGTGACGGTGAGTGTTTTTGTTTGGTGTGTGTGCGTGGGATATCGACGTTGTTCAGTATGATGTGTGGTGCAGTGCTATGTTCCTTGGTGTAATTCGTTAAAAGAGTGACTGTTGATTTTGAGGGGGCTACTTTCAGTCTGTTGGTGGTGAGCCAGGTTTGTAGGGTGCTGAGGAAGGGTTGAAGTTGTGCTGTGGCGGTATTGAAGTTGCTATAAGTGGAGGTAGTGGTTCTATCATCCGCATCTGAGGCTATTTGTATATCCTCGGGTGGTTGTGGAATGTCTTGCATGAACGGATTAAAGAGTTTGAGGGAGAGGACTGAGGCTTGATGGACTCCGTTCGGAAAGTATCGTGTGCGCGATGACTTGCCGTAAAAAATTACGAATGGCTGTCTGCACGATAGCTAATTAGCCAGGCAGTGTTTGGTGGTGTTGTGCATGTTTGTGTTGAGTATTTCATTTGTGAGTAACAGTTTTGGGAGTGTGTCCAATGCTTTGCTGATGTCCGCTGCGGTGAGAATCGTGTGTTTTGGAGATTTTCTATTGTTGAAGCCTTCAAAGGTTGTTTGTGTGAGGTTTGTGAGGAGAGTGGTGGTGGAGTGGTTTGGCCTGAATGTGTGAGAGAGGGATGTGAGGGTTTGTGAGTGTGAGTGAAAGGTGTTCTGTAACTTTGGAGGGTGTGCAAAGTAATATGTGATCGGTCTGGAGGAGGCTGCTTTGTTAGATCCTCGTGGAGGATCTCTAAGTCTTACTCACGTTGTTGGTCTTGTGGACTTTTTTGTTTCACAGTCTACAGTTTTCATCGAAATTCCTGAAACTTGGCGTATATATGTAAAAATACCCTGCGCAGACAGTAACCATCTCCGATTTTGAAAATTCCTCCGAGAAAAAAAAGTTATGACGTCAAAATATCTCCGCTAATGGAAATCGCCTCAAAAATTATCTCCGAAACTAGGCAAGCTTTTTGAATTCTGTTTGCAGGAATTGAACGGGGCATTAGCAGAGATGAATTACCGCACATATGATACATCACTATGACGTCATATCAATTTTTATGACGTCATTCCTATTTTTTGACATTTTTTGTTTCACAACCCAGAGTTTTCATCGGATCTTCGTGAAACTTGCCATGTATATGCAGAAAGCCCACGCGCGGGCAGTAACCATCTCCGATTTTGGGAATTCTTCCTAGAAAAATAAGTTGACGTCATAATATCGCCGCTAATGGAAATCGCCTATACCATTATCTCCGAAACTCGGCAAGCTGTTTGAATTTTTGTTTGCGGGAATCAAGTCGGGCATTAGCACAGATAATTTCTCGCAAACCTGATACATCACAATGACGTCATATTCGTTTTTATGACGTCATCATTAAGAGGACGAGGATCTTAGCTCATTTGAGCTTGTTTGGTTTAAGGAGGGAAATGATTTTGCCTAGTTTCCAAATTTGGGGGAATTAGTGAGTGTTGCAAGAAGAAATTGTTTGAAATTTTTTTTTGAAGAAGAAGAAGAAGAAGAAAAAAGAAATTGTTTTTTGATAATTGTTGTTGGAATTGTTGTTGTTCAGCGTCGTGCACAAATTTATCCCACATCGTTTTTTTTGTCATTAGTACTTTGTGTTTGTTTGCGGTGTGTATATAGAGCTGTGTTTACATGCCGTGGCTTATATAGAGTCTAGTTGTTCTGAAAACGCCATTTAAAATTAACGGAAGAAGAAGAAGGATAAAAAAATTGGGAAGAAGAAGAAGAAGAAGAAGAAAAATTTCCGAAGAAGAAGAAGAAAAAAATCCAGAAGAAGAAGAAGAAAACACTTCGGAGGAAGAAGAAGAAGAAGAAGCATTACGTTACGTTACGTTATGGCGGAGCCGGCTTTTCCAGAATTTTTGCGGAAGCAGCTTGAAGAGCGGGAGCGGTCCCGAATCCTTCAGGTTGATCAGCGGCTCCAAGGTCAGAGTTTCAAGGATAAGGAAGAGAACGTCCGAGACTTTGAGGAGCGATTCAACAGCGAGCAGGCTTCACTGAAGGCCCTCCTGAAGACCGCAGGCCCGGAGCGCCCTTGGACTCGTGAGGAGAGCGACGGGTACGTGACGCGACTGTGGGATCGTCTGGCGACAATGAGGAGCGTCCTGTCCGCCAAACTCGCCTACCTTCCCGCCTTCCAGGTACGTCAGGCTCAGGAGGCGCTTCACGACCTGGAGGCTCAGATCTGCCGCTGCCGCGAGCGGCTGAAACCCAAACGTCGATTCGCGTTCAGCGACCGGAGGAAGAAAGAGCGGGAAGGCGAGTCCGAGGACCCGGCGGTCGGTGGAGCCGCCGATCGTGTGACTGAGGGCGCCGAGCGGAATCCCCACCCGAAGGAGATCCTGTGCGGTTTACACGACGTCCGTGGGGAGGAGGTGACGATGCACGAGGACGAGGTGCGAGGCCGACACGTGACCCTGTCGGCGCTGCACGGCTGCACGGTCTTGCTGCACGGCGAGGCCGCCTCTCTGCGCGTTTCGGACGTGACCGCGTCGTCGGTGGTGGTGTGCGGAGCCGTGTCGTCCTCGGTGTTCCTCGCACGCTGCGCCCGTTGCACGGTCGCCGTGCGCGGCCAGCAGCTCCGGATGCACGCGTGCACGGCCTGCGACGTTTACGTGCGCCTGTCGAGCCGTGCGGTGCTCGAGGCGAGCACGGACGTCAGGTTCGCGCCTTTTCCCGACTCGCTGCGCTCCGTGCCGGGCTCGGCCGACTCGGACACCGCAGGCACTAATTGGGATCTTGTGGATGACTTCGATTGGCTCGTTCCTGGTGAACCTTCACCCAACTGGATGGTCATTCCACCGACGGAGCGACGGGAGGACTGGACCAATAGGGAAAAGCGCGAATGAGGACGAGGAGGAGGAGGAGGACGACGATGGATTCTCAATGCTTCTTTATTTATTTATTTATTAGTATTCAGTTAAGGTTTCCTTTTCCCAAATCACTGAGTTGCACAGTCCGTGTGCGATTCCCAGCATGACTAAACTGCCGTCCTGGTACCTAGCAGGCACGGCCTCGTGTTGTGTGCTTCGTCCTGCGGGCGTGACGTCAAGCCACCCTGTCGCACGTACTAACTGTAACTGGCATTGGCTCATTCATGTGTTACATTGCAGTGCCTTTCGAAAATGGCAGCCTCTGGTGTGCCTGTCCCCCAGGTCGTGAAACTGTTCTTTGTAACCTTGGCCACCTGGTCCATCATAGTAATTATCAGCAATGATTTAGACATTCCTTGTGAACCTTGTCCTTGGTGCGATGCTCGAGGCACGTCTATATATATATATTACATATGCGAGCAAGGGTGGGGGTTGTGGCCGTGGAAATTGAGAATAAAAGCACACCTGCCTCTCGAGGAAACGCTGTGCACGGACTCTTAATTTTGGAAACGAAGTCGAGGCTCGTGGAGGAGCTCTAACATCGAACGGATCAGGACGTAACAGGGAGGTGGGGTGGAGTGGTGGGGTGGGGTGAAGTGGGCATTCCAACAGCAGGGTTATTATTTATTTATTTTTAACAGGCTCTAAGGTTCGTGGTGCCCTCGGCCAATGATGCTACCCCACAGCCCTGTGCTGAATATCAACAAAAGTGGATGCAGAAGAAGAAGAAAAACCAACCCTTTCGCATCTTCAGCCACATCGTGCTGCCAATGCAGTTTTTCCGTGGCAAGGAGACGGTCCTGGACAGGTCGCTCTACCGACTCGAGATACTCAAAATGGCTCGTTCTTCTCATTTTGTCGACCTCGGGTCAACCCCACCTGGTGACATTTCAACAGCACAACAGGAGCTCAAACTGAGGAGCGCAACATCTCAAGCCAGCCACCTTAACCATGAAGCCAACACCAGGTTAAGTGGCAGATGCAACACAAGTTGAACACCTGATTATGACTAAGTTAGGGTTGTGGTATAATGTGAATAAAGCACATGTCCCCCATCTCCCTCCTCCTTTTGCTACTTCCTCTCTCAACACCCCTCCTTTGACCCATCAGACCGCATGTTTGTGAATGTCCAAACCTCTGCAACTCGATTTGTCTCAGAAATGCAGTCTGGTCGTTCATTTGAGTCAACTGCCACGGAGTGCTACCTGCCCTCTTTAAAAATGTTTCCTTCAATCCCTTCATCCAATGGTTCATCGATTTGGGATGCTTTCACAAAAGCTCCCTCTCAAGTGCCGATTTATCCCGTCTCGGCTGCAGCGATCATACCCGTCCATCCTCTCGGCCCTGTTGCTTTTCAAGAGCTCGAGGCGACACGACGGGATGTCAAACCTTTCCTTGTTGATCAAACTATTGACAGGTTTATAAATGTTTTGATTTTTGCTCGCTGTTGGGGATTTACTTCCATTTAAATCTTGTCAATTGAAATGTGGAATCAACTGGCCTGATCTCTAATCAGTTTGGATTCTATCCTGGTTACTTAAATTTGGACATAATACTAGACAGCATTTTCTAAATTGGTAATGTATGGATCGGAATCCCTCAACCTTATACAAGAGGTCAGGGATGTCTTCAGACATATCCCAGACGTTTAATGCATCAAACCCTCTTATTCCCCTTTGTTCATCCATTTGCTCGTTCCGAGCCAGGTGTCTTCCCCAACCACACCACCCTCAGTCACCCTTCTATCCTCCATCAACTTGTTCTTCCAAGAGCCTAAAGTTTACAACGATGCCAGTAATAATGAAAATAATCTTTATTTGGGACGATTAAAACATATGCGCAGAAAAAAAAGGTTAAGAGCATTATGTAAAAGAAAACGAAAACCTCACGTGCTCAAATAAGGAAGCTCACAAAAGCTGTGCAGATTGATTAATTCAAGCACAGATTTTCAGTTGTGGGGATGAGTGAGGCATTGGAAATATCCTCCAGTGGATCCTGAGGAAGGACACTGGGTTGCCTCATCCTGCAGAGAAGACGGAATTGCCCAGCAGCAGCCTCCAGGTCTCGAAGCACCTGCTGTTAACGGCACGTGGGTACAGGAACCACCGTGGTCTCAGGACAGCATTCCATGACATTTACTGTTCACGTTAAAAAGAGTGCAATTAAGTGCCAGAAGGATTGCAAACCTCAAAGTCTATCGTACCAATACATTTCAGCTTCCTGCTAGTTCCTACACGTCGGCTTCACGTGCAACACAAAGTTGCTTAAAAACCCAATTGGTGCTTATTACCTCCGCCACCGAACGTTGACGGAGATTATGTTTGCACCCCTCTCTGTCTCAGTTCTTCTGGTTAATTGCAAAATCGAAGATTTTTCAAGTACAGGTATATTGGTTATTCGATCTTGTTATTGTCTGTCTGTGTCGCTGACGGGTCACAATTTTCCACCGATCTTCATGAAACTTCACCACATGGAAGAGTTTGTCATAAGGAAGAAGCCTATTGTTTTTAAAGTCAAAAGGTCAACATAGGCCAAAGTTCACCAACTTAGGTGGTATTTCTAAAATCCTCAATTTTCATCCGATTGACTTGAACTTTGAAGAGGAGTTGCATATTTGTCATTGAATTCAACCACCAATTATTTTTGAGGTCAAATTTGTTTTATGGATTTTGCAAGTATCGTGCTCTGCACGACGTCGTCTTCTTGTTTGTCTGTGAGCAGGATGTCTCAAAGTTGTGTATGACAAGGACAAATTGATGAGATTTTGATGACGATACGGATCCTAGAATTTTTTAAGCGATTCTTCACCGTTGAGAGATCGGGCCAAAAACAATATAGAGCACGATATCTCAAAAAGTTGTGGACGGATTCAGACGAAACTTGGTGGACAGGTTGGGTGTCTGACACAAAAGAAACGATCGATTTTGGTGAAGATGGTGACAGGATACGAACATTTTTATTCTTTTTTTTTTTTCATCGATTCTTTACCAATGAGAGATAGGGTCAAAAACGATAATTTCAAAAAGTTGTGGATGAGTTATGATAAATTAAGTGGATGAGTTGGTTCAGTCTCAAGACCAAGCCAATTTGATTTTGGTGAAGGTCCGGATTCAGATTTGACCAATCAGTGGGATACAAAATGTAAACTGTTCAGTCTGACGGAGGTCTGCGCTCCACTGAGTGCTGTTCTGGTTGCTTATGCAATATTCGGATGGAGGATCAAAGAGTTGTTGTTTTAGTCCTCCCTTCAGATGACTAAACTAACTCTTGAAGGAGATTTTTATTTTCTTTTCCCCACATCTTGAAAAAAAAAAAAATAGGGGCAATACTCCTGGGTGCTCATCTGGTGGCAACTGGATAAGAAAAGCAGGGAACCACTGGTAGGAGTTGTTGACCAACAAAAGATGTAACGGAGAAGAAAGTAAATAACTATGAATTGTTTTTAATGCCATGAACAAACTTTGGTACATCATGGGTGATGAAGGTTGTGGTCAAGTTTCATCGAAATTGTGTGTGTAGTTTCAGAGAAGAAGTCACAAGTGTTTGTGGATGGACAGACGGACTGACGTGCCATCCCATAAGCTCCTCGGAACTACATTCCAGGGAGCGAAAAAAAAATTGTAATGTTTCTGAGGGTGGAGGGGCATCAGTTATTCGATTAAGGCCATAACACTATCCAACGTGCTTGTTTTAAGGACTGTGGCTCATTCTGTGTTTGTGCGCCATTGGGAGACAATGTTGTAACCTGCAGTAGCTACAGAGGTGTGTATGTCATCGTGTTCTCACATGTCCAGAATCAGGTAAAGCCTGGCGAGTGAAGATCGTCTCGGATTGTGCTGAGCACATGGACTGGCAGGATTTTTGGGACTCAGGACTTCTTGAGGAAGAATGGAAGAGCCATTTAGGTGGGAAGAGTCAAGATTGGCTGATGGCCCCTTGCCAGCTGCTGTTGCAGGATTTGGTGGCAAAGGACTGCCACAAGTATTGACGACACCAATTGGCAATGGGGAGGGGTGCTCTGCTCGGAGCCCCACCCCCGGAAAAGTCAATAGAGTGAGTGACGACACCATAATGCCAGCTAGAAGCAGGCCTGAATGAGTTGGTCCTGCCACTGAACGACCCTGCTGTCCAATCTCACCTGATTCTTTGTTCGTGTGGATGGTGATTGACTGTGGCGCCTTAGAAAACCAGCACAATATTGTAATTACCCCGCAAGCGTAGCGCAAAGTGTTAAGCAAATGGTTCACTCTGTCTGTCCATCAGTCCATTTGTATGATCGAGGAACTACTTAATTTTGAATGAATTTTATATTTTGATTACTGTCGAACATGAATCGGAACACGAACCTGAAGTTTAGCAGTACTTTGGCTCTGAATTTGACAAAATGTGCGGAGTCGAATCCCGAGCACGCATGCTCGCTCACAGTATAGCAGTTGCTTCAGTCCGTCCGCCAGTCTGGCACTGAAACAAAATTGAAAACCATTCCACACAGGAAACCTACTTTAGTGACGTCATAAAGGACACAAGTGGGCATGAATGCCTCATTGAACATGTTAAATAAGGTGGCATTAAAGACGATGCATCAACGACGGTAAACTTCTGAATTTTTTTTTTTCACAGGTCGGTGTTGTGATATGGGTGGGTGGGAAGAAACGGTAACTTTTCTTCTTTTTCAAACTGGTGTATTATTTTGAAACGGATTAATGGGACGGTCCTTTTATTCAATCATCAAAATGTTTAGAGATACGAGAGAACATAACATGAAATATCCTTTCATGTTTTATGATGTGAAAATCATTGATTTTTTTCCGTTTGGTGAAAGATGAATTAACCAAAAATAAGTTACCGATGGCCAATGTTCAACGAAGAGTTTCTCCCAATCTCTGATCGTATCTTTTGGGTCCAACAGACCCTGGTTTATCAGATGCACCAGAAGATCCACCAACTCCTGTAAGTTAATCTACACAGAAAAAAAAAAAAAAGACAGCAATAGGAGAATAATTAAACGTTAGTTACAAACTACAATTGGTCGCTTTAAAGAGCCCCAGCAAGCATGTAGACAAGTTAGAACAGACATGATAAACACCACACCACCACTACTTAAATTAATCCCACCTTCATGTAGGGTCAGCTACAAGTTTTTCCTTCCCACCATTCTCTCCCCCCCACTCACCCCCTATCCCAAGCATCCTCTCTCTGTACCCCACTTCTTAAGTCCTCTCCACCACTTATTCCACATCTTTTGGTATGGTCTTCTGTCAACTGCATCCTCATCAAAGACTCGCCTGAACGCATCCCCCTCCTGAGCACGTGCCCAACCAACGCAGACGCGTCTTTTTCTAATGTCTTTTTACTCCTGCCCACTCCTGATGTGCTCATTCATTGAATTCCCATCAGCCCTCTCATAATCTGCATAATCTTCACATACATACGTACATACATACATGAAATATTTGAACATATCATTGTCCTTTAGCCTTGATGAAACTACAAAAGACAGTTGTTTTTTTAATAGCGTCGAGGCTCGTGGAGGAGCGAGAACAGAACAGCATATGTGGAGGTTGTGTGACATTTGAAGATTGAGAACACAAATTATGACACAGGCTATTCGTGACATGATATATGGATTATGTGATACGATATGGAGATCTATATACTTGCATTTTCAACAATACAACCTCATATATCAAAAATAGATGAAAGGTGTTAGAATGGAAGGAAGACTTTAAAAAAAAAAAAGTTTAAAATAATTATGCAGGCGAGATGGCAGGATGTAAGGCCTCACCCTGCCTTTAGATCCTTTCAGTGAGACTGCTATAGTACGGGGGGCCAGTAGAAGGTAGAACGGAGGCGAATGGATGCAGTTTCTCCATAACACCTCTAAGTCGTATAGCAAAGCCTTTCTGTCAGAATTGCTGCCGTGCCAATCGACATCACTTCGCAACACTGCAGCACACAATGCCAAAAACAAACAAACAAAAAACAACATCAATATGTAATACAGTAACCTTAAAACCTGACAGGTGATCATGGAAGCAACAATCATTCCAGATTCGTTTCCACGGCATATCACCACAAACCTGGAAAATAATAGTCGCAAGCAAACTAGTCACCTGATGCAATGATGTGGGCTTGTTCATCCAAGAAACTAGTAAATTAATCAAGCCCCAGACAGTCAATTTTGGGATAGCTTTTCTCCAGATCTGGGTGAGTGCAATTCTAATAGGTAGAGTATCTACTGTTGCACCGAATGCTTTGTCGAAAGTTCAAAGTGGGACCAAACTGCCAACCAACTCAAATGGTACGAGTACATTTATCGCCGGGAGAAACAAACGGGTTATGTTTAGAGCGTCGATCCTTCATCGGAGTAAAAGGGCTGATGCTCGAAAAGTAATTTCTCACTTTGGTAAATGTACTCTAATCAACTATTTGTTGAAAATATTTAATCAAACTTGGTGGTGTAAAGGGTTAGAGCACTGTTCTTCGTTGTGTGGCCTGCAAGCCACTGGCGGCCCCTGGTGGCCTAAAGTGCAGCCCCTGACACGCAGCCAATAATATACAAATGTGAAAACACCCCATCATAATCCACCATAAATACTATCAAATTGACCCAATGGTTTCACATGAGTGTTCCAATGCGAAACATAAAAGTAACATAACTACATCAGTAGATGGCAGTATGCAAACAATTATGCTTGCAGCCCAATTAACCACAACAAAGAAGAGTATATGGAGGTGGGGCCTAATAGCAGCCATTATGGAGTCTAGCAGACAGTGTGGCGGCTCTCGCACTGATGTCTTACCGGCAAAAGTGTCCCCCCTCTAAAACAATAGTGAAGATCACTGGGTTAGAGCGTCCGCTCCAAATCTGAAGGTCGGTGGTTCGAACCCCCGTCCAAGTCATACCAAAGACTTTATTTAAAATATAAATAAAAATGGTATGTGCTGCTTCCTTGCTTGAGACTCAGCATGGTGTTGGAATGGGAATGGGAACGGGGTGGGGTGGGGGAAAGTAAATTGACAAATTAGTTTAAGAAAAGAAATAGAAGAGGAGTGAAATGTAGGGGAGGAAAAAAGTGAAAGGAGATTGGAATGAGGGCAAGAAGTATGGAGTGCATGCATTGTTGGTTGTTATCTCCATATGCAGGTTTCAGAAGGTGGAACGGAGCCCTCCCAAAGTATCCATGTGTGTGTGTGTACATATGTATAAAATCGAACCCCCTAACCTGATGAGGCAGCAAGGCACAAATCAAGTCCCATCACAGCGCTAGTTACATGACCTGCCAGCAACAACTGTTGCCTGTCACGCAGGCACATTGGCTCTGCGCTGGTGATCACCAGTCAAGGATGTTAAAATCAACCAAAGAAGCACACTGACCCTAGGAATAAACGATCAGCAGCATGTTGTCCTGATGAGCTTACAAGGACGAAGTCTTGATCGACATCTCTGCGTTTGTCTATTTGTGACCATAGGCTTTAATTTCAGTATGTAAAGGCTTGAGTACCATACGGATGCCTCCTAGTTTGGAGGTGATGTGTTGGCATAATTTATGTACATGACGTCAGCGTCATGTCAGAGGGCCAGTGTGCTTCTTTGATTCTTGAAAGACGTGTGTGTGTGTGTGTTTGTGTTTGTAGTGTAATGTGCCATTGTTGCCTGCTACCTCCACACGTTGGTGGGTTTCAGGAGATGGAACAGAGATGGAACAGTTTCCGAATCCGTCCACAGCTTTTTGAGATATAGTGCTATATATTGTTTTTGGCCCTATCTCTCAATGGTGAAGAATCACTTCAAAAAAAAATCAAGCAGTTGGATCCGGATATTCATCAAAAATCTAATCAGTTCATCCTTGTCACACATAGAACCTGTCCACAAAATTTCATCCGGATCTGTTCACAACTTTTTGAGATATCCTGCACACAAACAAACAGACAAACAAACTGACAGAAAGGGGTGAAAACATAACCTCCTTCACCTTCGGTGGCGGAGGTAAATATATAACAACTGGCCAGCTCAACTTTTGTGGTGGAATGTACTCTACACTGATGACAACCAGTGAGCAAGAAATGCATCCATGGATAGATCCCTTTTGCTTGGGGGTGTCGGGAGGGTTGGTGGTTTCCTCATAAAAGGCTTCTTAGATGTACAGGAAGTGGGAAGTAATGTGGGTAGTAATATAGTAGCAGACAATGCCTGTGTTTTTCACAGACTACAACGAAGTCAGAGGTGAAATGACTTTCATATATCCCCTCCTGGATACAGTTCAGAAACCTTGTTTACGGTATTAAGGATATCTAAGCACGGTGGGTGTGTGACAGATGTCCCCCCTTGGTCAGCACCTTTGCGAAAAGTTCTGCTGGTGTGGCACAAGGGTTCACGCACTGCTCCGTAACAGTTAAGATGTGACGTGTAAATTATTTCCAATCCTCTGTGTGAATGTCCTGGACAAATTTGGTTTTGTATTAAATGAATAATTAACCTTCTACATGGAGGGACTTGCCACAATTAGCAGCAAGCTTAGCTGACTGTAAAACATAATTGCGTTACACTGTATTTAGATGAAAAATGGATCTTAGCTCGTTAATAAGACCTTTACCTAACAATGCTGCTAGCTCCACAGAAAGATGCATCAAAGTCCTCTCCACTCGTGGAAGTAGAAACTAAGGAGAGAAAAAAAAACATCAAAACAATGGAACATTACATTAAAGTGCAATAATAAATCAATTATTTACACTGGTGACAAAATGTAGATTTTTGTACAGGACCATCTATATTATTCACCAGTGCATTGTGCTAGCATTCTGCAAGCAGGTAAATTAATTAAATGAAGAAAGAGTGAGCAGTACGAGCTCTTTATTAATCCATAGTCCAAGCTCTGCCCCTCTCCCGGCTCAGGGAGTGATGCACCACGGCACAGTCAAAGCTCCGCCCCTCTCCCGGCTCAGGGAGTGATGCACCACGGCGCAGTCCAAGCTCCGCCCCTCTCCCGGCTCAGGGAGTGATGCACCACGGCACAGTCAAAGCTCCGCCCCTCTCCCAGCTGAGGGAGAGAGGCTCCACTGGCTAACTTTTGTTTTTGATATTTTCATTTATGGACTTATTTTCTGGAATTGGCACCTCGATTCGCATCAGTCTGTAAAATTTCAGCTTTCTAGCCCACCGAGAAAACACTAAACATTTATATCAGTAAGTCAGTGGTTAGAAAGACTTTATATATTTCATGCACCACCATCTCAAGTTTACCACTATCTCAAGTTTACCACCATCTCAAGTCATCCCCCCATCCAAAATCATGATCTTTTATACACCCGTTAAACCACCCCACACCCCTCCCAAAATTTTGCTTATGTATCCATATTGTCCACCTTTTGCGTTCAACAGGTCTCTTCGGGGAATCCTTGGCTATCGCTGGTCGGACTTTGTGTCCAACGAGCAGTTGACTGAGAGAGAATCAAATGAGATTTTGTTACCTGCATAGTCCGTGAGAGTCAGCTGTGGCTGTTATGGACATGTGGCTCGTATTCCTGATGCTGATCCTGCTCACCAGATTCTCTCAGTGAGGGAGCCTCGTGAGTGGAGGAGGCCAATGGGCCGACCACGTTCCTCGTGGTTGTAGCAGGTTGATCAGCAATCTCATGGAAATGGGGATGGGTCAGGCATCTGTCTTGGGATGGCCAGACAGAGGCCCCTTGAGTACCAGCGGAAAGTGCGCCAGAGACGCGCTGTTCCGGCGCATGCTCCCATACTTGACCTGATTTTACCCCTCGTCGTTACCTGCATCCCTTTTTGTCTTTCTCCCTCTGCCCTGCTGTTGGAGTTTCCCCTTTTCCTGCTGTTCCCTTTGTTGTGTTGTGTCCTGATTTTGTTGTGTGTCAAAGCTCTTCCATGAGCCCAGGGCATGTACGAGGTGTGTTCAAAAAGTATCCAACCTTAATTTTTCGTGTGTAAACAAATGAAGCTAGGAGGCGTGGTTTGCACGTATGTAGGTGATCCTAATCCGTATGCGTGAATATTTTTCCCGCCTGCAGAAGGTGTCAGTCCGCGACAGACCGCCGATGAGTGAGGAAGTGTAAGTGAGCACCGTCGGATTTTCGTTTTTGATAAAATGACGGATCACTGTGGTCTCATCGCCAGTGATCACTGTGTTGAGAAGTTGGGATCGCTGTTCACAGTCTCCAGCATGTTCTATGCGATCTCCAAACGGAGTTGCTTCTGCTCGATCGTTAGCAGCTTTGGCACGAACTTCGCTGAGATTCTCCTTAAGCCCAATCTCTCAGTCACATGGAATGAACGGATCCAATGCTGACGTCCGCCTCGTCTGCAAGTTCTCTGATCGTGATTCGCCGATCCTGCATCAGCAGGGTCCTCACTTGGTCAATGATGATCTCATTTCGGGATGTTGAGGCCTACCAGAACATGCTTCACTTCCACTGATGTGCGACCATCTTTGAAGCGGTTGTACACTATTTTATCTGTCTGGTGCCCATTGCTTCGTTCCTGAAGGCCTGTTGAATCTTGCGGATCGTTTCCACTTGGGAATCCCAAGCTTTACACAAAATTTGATGCAGTGCGTTGTTCAAGTTTTTCCGTTATTTTGTCAAAAACGAAAATCGACGGCGTCACTTACACTTTCTCACTCAACGGCGGTCTGTCGGCGACTGACACCTTCTGCAGGCGGGAAAATATTCAGGCATACGGATTAGGATCGCCTACATACGTGCACCAAACCACGCCTCCCTAGCTTCATTTGTTTACGCACGAAAAATTAAGGTTGGAACTTTTTGACACACCTCGTATACATACTGAAACGCAAAAGAAACTTACCACCTTTTAACCTTCAAATATCAACAATAACACTGCGTGTAGTAAATGTGTGAACTTAATTGTGGACAATAGTGTCCTCACTGTCAGACAAAATGGTCACGGATGGTCACTTGAACCTTCAATGGTCACTTCATAGCACAGCTGTTGAACAGCCGTTTTGACTGTCAGTGATTAGCCAAGGGGTACGGATGATATTTAATGAGCTGCACATGATGTCTTGATATTGGCTTTAAAAAGGCCAGTGCAAAATGGGCATTTCAATCAACATGCCACGATTGTCAAGGATCAACGGCAGTGTGCCTTGGGCTACTGCAAGGCGGATTGAGCTACCGTGAGTGGCACGTCGCCTTGGCTGTTCACACCAGACGATATCGGCCCTGGTGGACAGAGACACCCTCCACAACTCTGCAGATGACGACCTCGATCAGGGAGGCCAAGAGTCACCACTGCAAGGCAGGACAGCAGATGGCTAAGTCAGATGGCTTCAGACATTGAAGACTGAGTGGGACAGATCCAGCAGCAATCCATCCAAAGACTGGTAGGCAGTATGCGTCGACGATGCACTGCCTGTATCAAAACAATGGTGGCCACACACGCTGTTGAAAGGGACTGACATTGCACCCTGTGCTGTTCTGTACTGTGAACAAACTTATGAGATGGTGTATCTTGGTCAAAAACTTGACATGTCATCAATAAATGCCAATGTTTCAATTAGCAATTGTTGGTTTGTTTTATTTTGAACTGTTACAATTTTATTACATTTCAAACAAGTGGTAAGTTCTTTTGCGTTTAAGTAATATTAAAAAGAATGTTACTATATAAATCGACAATCGTAATGCAAACTTATATTCCACACTCCCCTCCCTTCCCAAACCCAAACTCTGACAGTGCCCAATCAAACTCGGCTAAGTGCAATGTCTTAACAACCATTGTAAGGATCATTTAGAAATTGGACAATACTGTTAGACCGCAGTTTACATCAGGGATGCGTTCCTGAAAATTGCGATGAATATCGAAATGACGGAAATCAAACAATTTTTAGCCGTGTCGCGTTGAGAACCTGGCTCTAAGAGAGCTCCGCGTTGTTCTTCTTGTTCTTCCTCTTCTGTGAAGACAAAACCTTTATTTATATATTTATTTTTTTTTCTTTTTTTTTAGCCCGTCACGTTGCGAACGCTGGCTCGAGAGAGCTCCGCATTTTTTTTTCTTCTTCTTCTTCTTCTGGTGAAAACAAAACCTTTATGAATGGCTCTTGGACACATTGTCCTTGTCTCATAAGAATTAATGTAAAAGGGAGGGATGCGTTCCTCAAGTCGCCATTTCACGTATTCGATGTCCCTTTTCACCAATGTTACCCTTTTTGTTATTATACTGATTACGTGGCTGTACGTGCAAAACAACAAAAAAAAACTTTCAAACCACTGCCAGAAACAACACATAGGCCGTTCCTTCGCTCTCGCGTGCCGTACGTTCGTGGCCCGTAGTGCGTGCCGGTACGTACGTTCCCGTACGTACGTGCAAAAAATAAAAAAAAAAAATATAAAAAACTTTCAAACCCGTGCCAGAAACAACCACACAGGCCGTTCCTTCGCTCTCGTGTGCCCGTACGTGCGTGGCTGTACGTGAAACCAAAACAAAAAACAAAAAAAAACTTTCAAACAACCACACAGTCCGTTCCTTCGCTCTCGTAAAGACGACTGGATGTGGGCATTGTGTTTATTATAAATGCGCATAAGAAATCGAGAAATTATAGAATACAGTAAGTCATCACTATCCGGAAGTCCGTACATTGTAACCCGTAATGGGGAACGCGACTGAGTATCTTCTCCCATCAGCCACGCTACGCAGCAGCAACGTGTTCTGTCATTGGTTTGTTAAATAAATGGCCATAACTTGGGAAGCACTTGTCGATTAATATCAAACTTGAAAGGCACATACTCAGGTCCCAGCAATATACTGGCAAGTTTCAATTAGATCGGACAGTGGTTGTCGAGAAACAGTGGTCACACACACACACACACACAACACACACCACAACACCTGGAATTATGATAGATGACAGTTATATTCAAGTACACAAATGTATATAATAAATAAATTAAACACATTACCAGACATCTATCTATATGTACTAAAACTCTCATCTTGTATGTATGTATGTCCCGAAATACAGCCAAAACGGTACATGATAGCGCAAAAAAATTTGCCACCCTCTCACCATTCTCCTGCGGTGTGCAGTATCAAGTTTCTTAAAATCGGGCAACGAAAAAAAAATAAAAAATCAATTCGCGATTCAGTCAAGTACTCTTCGGGAGTATTCGATCAAATCAAACAACCTCCAGCGGTATAGTTCGCTGGACTATCTTTTTTTCTTTTTGAAATGATTTTTTTTATCAACCGCTGTCACAACTTGGTTCACGGGTCATCTAGTATTTAAATAAAACTAAACCTCTTCCGGAAGTGGTTGAAAAGTTGGTGGTACCATGTCTTCTTCCTCCTTCAATGAACGGCAGCATTTTTATGATTCCCGGAGGGAGGAATTAAATGCTTTGGTATTGATGTCTGTAGTGTCCTGCTTAAAAAAAAATTTAGAAACCCCAAAAAACATTTGTTTTCATTATGAGTCAGAATTTCAACTGCTACCAATTGGCTAATATTACAAGTTGGCTATTTCGGGAACCATCAGCGATCGAAGATCGCAACACTCAAGTTATAGATGGTATGCATCGTAGTCGGAGGCAAACTTAATAACCCGGCAATATCACTGGCACATTCACCCACATCCATTCGCCGAATAACTTCGAAGGTTACACTTTAACAATGTCTCCTAACCAATCCACAGTGCAGTACATTTCTTGATGTGCAAAGCAAAGTACAGTAGTTATTTTGGTGATTTTGCAATCTCCTGATTTGGTACTTTAGCGATGTATTCTGGTGTATTTACCATTCTTGTAAAGTCCGAAAACGCTCGAGGATAACAGGTATGGCTTTTAATGCGACGCAAGTGCGAGTTGAGGCGACGCAAATCGGGTCGTGGTAAAAACGTGACGACGTATTTGTGAAACGACATAAAAATGGCAGATTTAAATCGGGGTATTACTGCTGCATTATGATCACCCCTTTATGTCCAACTATCAGTTGAATGATTAACCATATTTACACAGGTACTGACAGGAGAGCTCAGATGTTGCCTTGATCCGTTTCGTCTGGGTTTGTTGTTGGCTTAATGGTTGAGGTGTTGGGGGATGCTTGGGGGATGGGGGATGAGGTGTCCGCTTAAGATCCTAGGGTCCTGAGTTTGAGCTGCTGTCGTGCTGTTAAAGTAACACCAGGTGGGTTGACTTCAGGAAATCATTGCATCAATAAGTGCACCATCTGTCAAATGGGATGATACGCTCATGATACATCTGCCAAGAGTAAATGCTGGTATGTGGGCATCACACATCCAATGGTATCTTGCAGAGTGAGCAATCGTTGCCAGATCCCGAGTCAAATTGCAAATTCCCTTCCCCAATCAGCCTTGGGGAAACTCCACAAAGTCCACCCGAAGTTGGAGCTCTGACATTCACTTCCCATTCTCAACCAATGGTCTGGGGCATGGTCCGCAACGTGGCTGGAATAAAACAACAACACTTTTACATCATTTACAATCTCACCGAAAAGCGGAGCGTTACTTCGGGTATTTATAAAGCTTTCAAAAGCAATCCCCTTTTTCACAAGTACTACTCAAGCCCGAACCAGCGATGGGGACACAGCACAAGGTCAGTGGAATGTCTCCCCAAAGGTGTGTGATCATAGGATGCGAGGAACACTGCCGCAAGATTCCTGGCTTTTACCACTCCGTTTTTAACGCTGTAGTTTTCAACCTATGCCCTAAACTGTTCCTTCAAATCCTTGTATTTTTGGTATCCCTTCCAAAATCACACATTTTGAAGAAGAACAACAACAACCACTCTTTTCACGTCTTCAGATGCATATGGTTGTCCGAGCAGTTTTCCCTGGCTATGAGGCACGATTCTGGATGGGCCGCCAGTCTGACGTGGGACACTGCAATGTGTCATTCTTCCCAGTAAGCTGGTACTCATTTTTCTGACCCCGGAATATTGACAGATCGAGTCAACCCACCTGGTGTTAATTTAACAGCTCGACAGGAGCTCAAACTCAGGACCCGAGGATCTTAAGCCAGCCACCTCAACCATTAACCCAACACCAGGCTTCATATTTTGCTTCAGCACTTTGTTGGACCTCTGCCATAAATGCCTTTAGAGCCAGTGATATGTCTTCTTTATTTGCACACAGTTCAATTCAGTGTTTTTAAAACACCCATCAGAAACTCAACCCCTGCCATAGTGTGTGATTTATTATATTTCTTTACTTATTGTTCAATAGTAATATCTCAGAGACTTAATTAATTATCAGCGAGGGGAGAAGGGCAGGGGGAAGAGGGTGTTTGCTTAATCGTGGGAATATAAAACAGTTCTGAAGATGTAATAGCGACAACCTTCCATATATCAAATATATGATGCCGCCATTTACCTTCCGGCAGCCAATGGCACGCGTCATGTCTGCCACAATGCTTCTTGCAACTTTGAATGATGGCTCGTCACTGGCCAGCTGAGACCCTGTGGTACAGCAGAGGAAGTCCTGCACCAAGGAATACGTCAAACAGCACTCATGAAACAAATTACATTCCCAGCGTGGCATGAGACAAAAGCCTCGAGGACATGGTTTGCTGAAATAAAACCCGACCTTGAGGCTGTGTATAATCCGTGATGGTCGAGGTGCTGAGTGCTCGCAGCCTAAGGGGCACATGGAGCCCTTTGCAAGATCAAGACAAGTGGTCATGGTGGCATCCTGCTTGGAAATCCATTCAATACTCGCCTCAATTTCTTTCTTCAGGAAATCTGCAACACAAAAGGCAACTATCAGTTACAAACAAAACAAACAAACAAAAAAACGACCAACAGACTATCGGAGACCAATGAACACCTCGCACTAAAAAATTAACAACACCGCAACTGTGGCACCTACTTATCAAGTTATCTTGCAGGAATGTGGAGGCTTTCCTTACTGCCATGCTTGCTGCAATCTGCCCAGCTATTGCTGCCACCTACACACAAGAACCACAACATGCAATGAAAAACACAATCAGCGCAATGACTTGACTTGGCACAATCAGCACAATATCTGACACTGCTTTCTTCACAATGCCTGTAATAGTGCATAAAATAAAAGAAAAACAGATCCGAGAGTAATTATTATTACAAACTGGCAGATATACCCGTAAATGATCTGGTGACTGGAGATTGAAGCGATGCCCATCACAATGCAGCGACATCTTCAAGCATGGCGAACACTTTGACAATAACACACTTTAAACTTGGCCGGATGGGATAAATGTGTTTAGATGCTGCAAGTGTAATTGTAAGACTGTTAATTATGCCGATGGAGTTTGACGATGATCTGTGTGAGAGAAAGAGCGAGAAAGAGCGAGAAAGAGCGAGAGAGAGCGAGAGAGAGAGAGCGAGAGAGAAGAGAGCGAGAGAGAGAGAGAGGAGCAGGAGAGAGAGAGAGAGAGAGAGGCGAGAGAGAGGAGAGAGAGAGAGAGAGAGAGAGAGAGAGAGAGAGAGAGAGGAGAGAGAGAGAGAGAGAGAGAGAGAGAGAGAGAGAGAGAGACAGAGACACACACAGACAGAGTCATTATATTTTTATAGATCTCGTCTCACTTATTAGTTCAACAGTCCATTCATTCATTGCAATTCTCTCAAATCAAAGCTCCTTTGTCCCTACTTTCTCTCATCAGTGGATTTGCCTTCTTGAGCCTGTAGTTTTCCTGCTTCATCCTCCAACCCTCGAAGACAGCGGCTGATCACCACCTTATGTTTTCTAACCACCCATGGTCTTTTTCTAGTTTTGCTAACCCTATTTACAAGGATTTACAAGGAATTAAGGTACAAGAGGAGGCCATTCGGCCCATCATGCCTGTGCCACACCAATGCCAGATCTAATCAATCCGTTGATACCTACGCACAAGTCACAAGTCTATCATGTGTCTGTCTATATTCTGCCTTATGTACTCAATCTTATGTTGATTGTCTGTGTTCTTGGCTGCTTGTTCCTTTCCATTCACTTGATGAACCTTCCACCCTTTGCCATTCAGGTTCTCCATGAGCCTTAACCTTTGTGTTTAAAGTTTTTGCAAGTTTAATGCCCCTATAAAAGGACCGATTTTTATGGAGAGGTTAATTCCCCCACTTTTATGACGTCCAAGGCAAATTTTTATTAACCTGTGCACGCAAAGCAAAAAGCGGGGTTAAGAACTTAGTTCACTTTGTCTGTCTATCTATCTGTCTGAACACAAAAAAAAAACCAAAAGAAAAATTCTTCCCGATCATGCACTAAAACGAACAAACAAAAAATATCTTGTTTAGTCTGTCTGCCTGTCTGGCAGTCAAACAAAATTGAAAATCATTCCAAACAAGAAATTTGCTGTTTCGATGACAGACCTCGAAACAGGGGTCTGCAGCAGCAGCAGGGAATAAAGTGGGGGCAGGGGAGCAGGAAGGGGGATAGCTACAAAATAGTTGCTGAGAAAAGCAATCATATCGAGAAATGTTTGTTTGACTTCTACGCACTCCTGAACTGTTCGATTCTTCACGACTTCAACATAGTTATTTGAAATTTATTTTGTATCTCATCAGTTAGAAAGCAAGTGTACAGTCTCTTCTCACACAAATACTTCGTGCTTTCAATTTGCTCTTTCGAAGCTTTGATTTCATTTGTGAAGTACAATAACAAAAGCAAACCTTAAAAGTACATATTATTTATTTCATTTTTCTTCGTCTTTGCTCAATTTCCTTGTGTCCTTTTTCATTGCAATTATTACTCAGAAATAAGACTTTGGGCACTGGCAGAAATGCCTTGAAGTATGCACACTCACCTTTGAGCCGTCTCGCCTGGGTTCGAATCTCAACTCGGCTATAAAATTGCCACCCTGGTGTATTGCATACAGAGTAATGCATTAAAATGTGTGCCGTCCCTCAGTTGGATGTTAAACTACCGTCCCATCTGCTGGAATGAGTTCATGCACATTAAAGACCCCACGGTGCCCTTCACAAAGAGTAGTCAAGCTATCGCTGGTTCCCTGAACAAATTTCCAAAAAATTCCTGCACACTGTTGAGTATCCAAGAGTAGCGACTCATCCAAGATTGCAACCCAAACAAAAATGGCATAATCTCAAAAAGTTATGGACATATTCAGACGAAACTTGGTGGACAGGTTTAGTGTGTTACAATTAAACGATTCGATTTTGGTGAAGATCCAAATCCAGATACGAGAATTAAAAAAAAAATTTAAAGTGGTTTTTCACTATTATTATCGGGCCAAAAACAATATGTAGCAGGATGTTTCAAAAAGTTGTGGACGAGTTATGATAAAACTTGGTGGATGAAATGGTTCGGTGAGAAAACAACCCAATTTGATTCTGGTTCACATCCGTATCCAGATCCGGCCGATCAGTGGAATACAAAACGTAAACTGTTCAGCCTGACGGAGGTATGTGCTCCACCGAGTCCCGTTCTAGTTTAATTACAGACGAACAGAATGCATTCCGAAAGCATAGCAGATGCATGGTCTGCCAACACCGTGCTCACCTGCAAGGAAACGTTTGGAAGAAGCAACTGCACAGCTTGTGGAGCCTTGTCATGGCAGAACCTTCGAGAATGATCATAGAAAAGAATACGATCGAAAAGAATACGGATGAATTTCATGAAGAGCAATGGAATCAAGGATGAAAATTGCAATGACAATCACCAAATGGAAGAAAAATCAAGATGTTTAATGCCACGAGATACACAGCCTTTATGTGCAAAAGGGTGAGCAAAAACACAACAAAAACAAAAACAAAACATGATGATCCAACTCTATAATCAACTAAATTTAAGCCAAAAAGTGCAAATCCACATATCGATGAAAGTCTGACGCATT
This sequence comes from Eptatretus atami, assembly GCA_035128595.1. Taxonomy (NCBI): domain Eukaryota; kingdom Metazoa; phylum Chordata; class Myxini; order Myxiniformes; family Myxinidae; genus Eptatretus; species Eptatretus atami. The sequence goes on along the minus strand of CM068955.1, from coordinate 177,131,833 downwards.
TAACTATCTTACCGATTAATTTTATGAAGAGCAAGCGGTCGAACTTGGCTTGCGAGTTCAGAGGTTGTTGTCAGAACAAAATCTCCAAGTTCTTCTTCATATTGCTCTGAAACACCGTGAACCTTCACTCTCGACCGAAGGTCTGGCTCTGTTTTTTTCACCAGATGTCGCAACTCCACTGAACTGCAAAACATTCAAACAGACATTACAGCCAACATGTTTAACTGCCTCAAAATGACAATCAAAAAAATTGATGTTCAAATCTAAACAATGTGAAACCACTCCAATCACACAACTCACAAACCTTGGCATTCAAAAATAAGTTGGAAAAAAAAACAACAACCCATGTCCCTTCTTAAATTAAAGGCAAAACTTAAAAGTACACATTAGTTATTTCCTTTTGTAGATGTCACATTTAAAATACAGGACACAAAAGGTTAGCAGATTTTAGAATAAAAAAAATAGAAGATAATTTAAAGATTTCGACCAATTCCAGTTTCTATAACGTATTTTTTCATTGACAATCCAAGCAGAGAAATAGTTCCACAAAAAATACAAAAATAAATCCTTGCATCACAAAAAAAAAAACTAGAGCAGCACTTGAGAGAGCGGATACCTCCATCAGGCTGAACATTTCACGTTTTGTAGCCCAATGATAGGCCGGATCTGGATCCGGAACTGAACCAATATCTAATCGGCTTGTTCTTGTCACCGACACAACTCATCCACCATGTTTTGTCATAATCCGTCCAAATATTGAGATATCGTGCTATATATCGATTTGGCCCTATCTCTCAATTGTGAAGAATCACTTCAAAGATTCTAGTATCCGGATCCAGAATTTGATCTTTACCGCAATTGAAACGATTCATCATCATCACACACACCCAACCTGTCCACCAAGTTTTGTCTGAATCCGTAAATAACTTTTTCAAATATCATGTGATTATATGTACAGTATATATATATATATAT
>CM068955.1:177101752-177115721 GCA_035128595.1 Eptatretus atami | reverse complement strand
TAGATAACTATACCAACGAATCTAGAACCTTTTCGGCGTTCTACACCTATGCCCAACGATAGTTAACTTATGGCATAGTTCGCGCTGAACGTATCGCCGACAGTCACTGTGAAGCTGTACCATTAAAGGCTGCCGCAAAGATCAAATCATAACGCCGGAGAATGGAGTGTCAACATCGCAGTCACCGCATGAGGATCATTGCCAGCGTAAGCAGACCATCTGAAAAAAATGTGTCAAAACGCTGTGCGCACGTCGGAATACGGTATGGGTAATTGCGTAACGTAATAGAACGCTAAAGTTACGTCTATTATACGTACGTAGAATGAGTACGTCTATAAATTTTAAATGTTAAACATTGTGACGTACTGCCGTATAGCCCAAACGTTCGCATGCGATGGGAATAAGTGTACGCACATGACATGCCGATCGTTGGCACACGTCGACAAAAGTTACTTGTAAGCTTACTTAAAGCGAAAGAAACACGTCCAAATGTAATGGTTAGCATCAGTGTCAGACTCCCAGGTTTTCTTCGTATGACGGTTGATGTTGACACTCGATTTCTAGTGCAGTATTAATATAATATGAATTAATAGGCTGCCGCCTCAACGATTTAAATCATAAACCGCACTAGATAATCGAAGTGTCAACATGACCGTCATACCGAAGAAGAAAAAAAAAAACCCAGGAGCGCGAACACTGAGCTAACATACATGACGTGTTCGACTTATGAGTACCTTACAAGTAACGTGTGTCGACGTGTTGTCAACGATGCGTAACGTGCCTACAAACACGTGACTCATAGTTTAATAAGTTCGGGTACGCTAAAAATTACCTCGACGTGTTCGACTTATGATTAACTTTACATTAACGTGTGTCGACATCGTGTGTCAACGATCGATAACGTTGCCTACAACTTATGGCCAGTGTTAGCGGAAACTTGTGGAGTCATAGCTGCATAAGTTCGGTAAAAATTTCAAGCAATGCATAAAATTGAGGACAACCGCAAAGTACAACGATGAAAGCCAGCATACTACGACGTATGCAGTGTTTTCAGCGTGCTGCTTCAATGTTTCCAAAACTTACCCATAACGTATTCGACGGATGTGCCAGCTTTTAGACAATTTCAAAAACGACATAAGCTGCTAAAACGTCAAGCGTGAGACTGGGCCTTTAGGCCGGGACTTTATTCTTAACGATCCGTTCCTTTTAGCCGGTACGTCCTTGGCAGTGTCGCTCGGCTACATCCGCATTCCGGTCCGGTAAAGTGATCGGTTCGGACAACGCGTACGAGGGCTTGTTCCCCGGTATTAAATCACGGATTAATTAGGTAACCCGAGTTAACCATAAGACGGGAGGGACCAGGTCACCGGTTGAGTTTATTGGCGTCCACGGTCGGTTAGCGACCCGCTGCGTCATGGGAATTATCCGTGTGCGACGGCTACAATTCCGGGCAGTTCTGGTGGGAGCCGCAGATAGCTTTCCCCCCCTACGTGGTCTCTCAGCCGGACCCCCGGCCCGCAAACATATATTCTCAAGGTTTTGGCGTTGTGTGCTGAATCCTCAAAAAGTTGTGACAGATTCGGACGAAAACTTGGTGGACAGTTTGGGTGTGTACAAGGAAGACTGAAATTAACTTTGCGTGAAGATCCGAATCGATCTGATAATTTTTTTTAAAGTGATTCTTCATCATTGAGAGATTGGGCCAAAAACGATATATATGATATCTCAAAAATACAATTGGCCCGATTATGTTTTCTTAGATCAGGCATTGCGTTGCAGAGGTATGCGCTCCAGTGCCCTTCCAGTTAAATAAATGTACTCCTGTCAAACTCATGTTCAAACGACAAATAATAGACATACTCCATACATGGCAAGTTGAGGTGATGAAAAACGGTGGCAGGAATCGAAAGCGGCCGTTATTTGTTTATTGACGTGATCGGCAGTAATGCTGCGCACAGCAATCCTGGATGGTGGTAGGTGCCTTCGGTGAGGAAAGCTCATGACGTCACACAAAACCCAAATGACTAGAGGCATATCAGCTGCATCACTCCCCTCCGAGGGTGTTCAGTTACCAAGCCATCAAGCTAGCGCTTGCAAAGCCAGCTGTACTTATCAACAGAGTTTGAAATGGAGGCTTGCTTATAGTGCTCAAAGCACTTTGCGAGCACTCGGACAAGAAGATGGCTAAGCTGAACACACGCCTCAGGTTATCAGTCTGTGCATCAACCTTGCAAGTGGAATTGGAATGCAAAACATTCCGTTTTCAAAATAGCATCACTTTCCACATAATACGGGCTGTTAATGCAGCTAAATGGCGTCTGCTGTTTCAGGAAAGGAAAACGTGTCAACCGTGAAATGCTGGTCACTGCTATCTAATACTCATGTGGGTCGACCTCAGTTTTCACCTCAACAAGCATTCACTGTCTGCCATGTTTTTGCGTTTTATATACTATGCAGGGATCTCCCGCTTAACGAAGGTTGCATCGCGAAGTTTCACAACAACGAAGGAACCATCAAAGAGTCATGGTGATTGTGTGCAATGTCCTTCCATGGCGATGTAAGTACGCATATTGTTTTCTTGTACTAAATTTTATTTTGAACAGCGCTCACTCACTTGCCTGCACCTGGATGGTGTCTGAGGGTAAGAGCAGCAGCAAAACCCAAAATCCTATTCCAGGTTCCTCCTGATGAGTTCATCTTTGCTTTTCGCTTGTTAGGGTTCCTTCTGATGATCTCAAATGCAGTGCTGTACCTCAGGCTTCCATTTGATTTTAATTTATTTAATCCCATACGAATTAATGAAAATAAATAATAATAAAGCGTTATGTGTGAGAGTCAGGTGTCCGGGATCAAATCTGCTGGACGTCTTGCGTACCCCGGTCATCACTGCCAGCAGTTTATTAAAGGGCAGTTCTAGGTATGTCTATTATTATGTAATACACCAGTACACAAACCACCCGCAACAAAACACATCACACAAACTCCGCAAAAAAGCAAGTCCTGGCAGGGTCTGCAATCTCCGATTGCTCTTTCTTGTATTAAGGTTGTGGATACTGTCGATTATATAGGTGGGATTATCAATGCATCACAAATTTCTCATGACAGATGGAAAACGTCGCGCTGCGATGGTTGCTTTTTAAACATTTATAAATTTGTTTCATCGCTCATTTTTTTAATATTCATATACAGCCTGTGGCTGCTTGGCCTGCATCATTCTGGGGGCATGGCTTCTGCTGATTTGCAATACCCCTGTTAACAGTAAGGCCTACTCATTTTGCCGACCTCAGATGATGACAGCCAGAGTTCAACATACCTGGTGTTTATATCAAGGGTGACAGCAGCTTTAACCAAGACCCTAGCGATTTCCCTTAAAAGGCCAAAAAAAAGGCCACCTTAACTGTAAGCCAATACCAGACTGTACACTCCTGCAATCCACCTGACAATGGTTGCAAACTGCATTTCTACTTGATGATGATGAACTCATCTTCGGAGGGTGTTTGTGTATTAGGGATCGAGTAAATGAATGGTGCTAATTTATGGTGTTTATCTGGAACCAACCAGTCTTCTCACTTCTTGAATGATTTATATGTTATTGCATTAAGTCTCTTTTATTGACGTTATTTATTTTTGTGGGTATTTGAGGTCCAGTCTGTAAGCCCAATTCTTCTAAAGTGTTGAATGTGTGATGCCCTTTGCATCCAAATTCAATCTTAATTATTTGCTTTGTTAATGGAACTGAATAACATTTGTGTTGAAGCTGTTTAAATATGACTTGCGTCTCTGATTGTTAAAATTACTTTCGGACGATCGCATTCAAACTTTTCTTTTCAAAATCAACAATTCTCCTTTTACATGTTTCTCTACCTCCCTCCAACTATAAAGCCATTTCTGGTGTTTGGAAGTTTGTGTTTATCAATTTGCTTGTCTCTCCTACCATCAGTCCTATCATTGGTAAGTCCCATGTGCCCTTAGTCCAGTAATCCTTTTATTTTCTCTAGAATTTGGTCCTTTTGTTTCAGTAATGCAGTAATGTGTCTACCTTTCACTATTCTGAGATCACTGTAATAATGTGTTTATTGATGTGGATCTTTAAATAAGATTTCACAATTACAATGATGTGTGTTAACTCAACCATTTCCTCCACGTCTACAGATTGCAGTTCCCTTATAGTTCAAGATTCCCCCCCCACAAATTTGCATTTCGGAAAGTGCACATAATCCCTTGGTGGCTCGTCTCTGTTGTTTTGTTTCTGGAAGTTTACTCCGCCACTGCCTTCTGTTGGAGTATTTCTCCATATTGATCATTTCATCCCTTTGTTATTGAAACATAATTTGATGATTGTTCATGTCCTTTTTCAGCCAATTCCAAACTTCTTTAAGGTTCTCTTTGTACATTCTATGGTCAATCATGTCAGAATTGCTCCATTGTGTTGGAGGGAGTTCCTCTTGATCGTCCTCTTCCATTAATGTTTAACAATTTTGCCAAACCTCTTTTAGATGTGTGTTTTTTTTTAAGTATGATCTGAATTACTGCGGTTAAGTAACCTACAGATATTTATTTTTAATCCACTCATTTACGATTTGTTGTGGTGCTGGGTGTCGATGTACCATTTACCGATTGGTGTGTCTAATTGGACCAATTACGTCCATAATGATGTACTCAGTCTCTGAGAGTCTCGTGGTTAGGTGTTAAAAACTGAGGTGATTATGTGTTGTCCATTATGTTGTGGGATGTATATGTATCATTAAATTATTCATTTAATCTGATGGCGTAAGCAGTCTTAATTCTTTAATCCAGAAATTCTCTACCGGCTTAAGTACTTGTGTGATCTTCCATCCCATCCTTTTCAGCCCATTACCGTTTATCCGTTCTGCAACCTTGAACACTGAAGCTCGCAGATTTGACAGCAATCCGATGTGTAAAGTGATGAGTGAGTAAGTGACAACAGTAGTTTCATCGCGGTTTCTCATGCCATCCGTGTGCATTATTCTTACATACATCTCTGCGTTGTTTCACCGACATATTGCATCACCATCCATCCATTGGGACCAGACTCTGCCTGCCAGAGCGTTCGGTGCGCCTAAGCAGTCTCCTTGGTGAGTGGGTACAAATTTCTGGATGGGTCACCACGCCGACAACAGATACTAGCAGCTAGCACTCATTTTTTTGCGACTCGAAGGATGACAGGCGGAGTCCAACCCACTTGGTATTAATTTCAAACAGCCGAGTGGCGATTTGAAACTGAAGGATCCTAGGGGCATCCCAAGGCACCACCACCCTAACCATTAAGCCAACACCAGGCACATATTGCATCACACATTTGCTGCAAGTAGTAAGGAACAATGTTTGATTTTCATGTAATTTAATTATTTTGTTCTTTTTAACTTGTGCAAAGATTAGCGTTACTGCCACAATTCATTATATTGTTTCTGGCAAAGTTAATGACAAAGTTGCAATTGCCAAATCCCACATTTACGCACTTTGCATTCGGAATAAAGTGTTTCCCCATTGGCTAACCGCGGAATGGCCACCTCCTACAGCCAGATATCTGGCTTAACTACAGCGACTATCTTGTCAGGAACAAAATCCTCTGAGGAGGATTAGTCCAGGAAGCGAGTCAGCTGGGCTCATCAAATGTTGCTGATTTGCATCATTTCATAGTTTGAAATGCACGCAATATTTCACCAAATGCATAAGAATCAAATAAATTACATGAGACCAAATAAAATTATCAGAAACTGTAGAGGTGTATTTTCCACCAAAATATAATCTAGACACAAAAAAAACACCACACACACACACACACACAACCTCGCATCCCCTTGGGGCGAGACTAATAAGAAAAGGCCAAAATTGTGCTTTAGTACTCTTAGGGGTATAATAATTGTCAATTTTGAGTGTTATGACACCTCCCTCCCCTCCCAGCCCCACCCTACCCCCCTCCCCCCCCCCCAAAAAAAGAATGTCTAGCCAGCAAAATCAAACAAAGAAAAATGTAAACCAGTGACAAAAAATGACAAAAAAGGGGACTTTAAGGTATTTGCCAGATGATTTGCTGAGCAGTTGGAGGCGACTCGCTCAAACAACAAATCCACAGACGGCGCAATGATGGAGGATGATTGTGAAAAAGCCTCCTGCAGCATTTCTCTGCCAGCACAAGCGTAGGAACATGAGGGGAGATGAGTTGAAGGAGGCATAAATTATTTAAAAAAAAAACAAAAAACATGTTGGTAGGCATGAGGGTCGCTATGACGACCTGTTGGTGTCACGTGTCCAAGTGACTTGCACACCAGAGGAAGCATCAGTCAGCATTCGGGGTTATTTTCCTGAGAGGACCTCCCACTCTCATGATTCCTCCGACAACCCAACCGCCCCAGAGTTAAGACTCTCCGCATTTCCGCTGCACACACACACATTCACACTCGTGTGAACACATCTCACCGACTCTTTAAACCATGTCGATAAGAGCCAGCTACGGTAAAGTAGAATCGGATAATAAGCGTACGTGATGAATATTAAGCCGGCGCATCATCGTAAGGAGTCATCGTAAGGCTTGAAAGCTGAAAATATTATCAACTCGAACACGACGGTATTACGGTGTTTTATTGGTACATAAGCTTCAAGTCGAATTTCTTACAGCGGTCTGGACTGGTACTTACAAGAGTTGGACGTCAAAACAACGGCGTTCAATCAAGGGTTGTAAAACAACGTTTTCCATCACAATCAAAATGGCACCACGATTGAAGCGTCCATCCACACATCCGTGAAAAGGAAGATTGAGATCATCACGTTTGTTACAAGTCTTGAAGCAACCAGTAACATACGTGTCGTAAATTCCACTTAACACGAGGACTAATGCATGGGAATGGTGAAGAATGAGAAATAATCGTTTCGGCGTGCCGAAAGGTTTGAAGAAGATGGAGCGGAAAATGGGCCTTTCACCCGGACATGGGGATAAACGAACTGTTGCGGAGTTTAACAGATAAGGCTCTCGGGACTGACAGAAAAAGTGTTTCGAATTTGGTTTCCGAGGGTACGGACAATTCAAATGGCAGTGATGCTTAAAACTCACATCTATGCAGGCCAATCTGCAAGAACATTACCATTATTAAGCGAGCGTCCATGGCGTTTGAAAGACATACAAAGCGCACTGTGTGTTCACTAAATCGATAAAAATAGGTGCATACGCTTATTATCCAGATTCTCTGTATGTTTACAAAATAAATTGCCAATTATAGTCATCAGTCATCCGATGCATACATGTGGTCAACCCGTAAAGCCGGCTGTTGCCTAACATTTAAGGCGGCTGGCCTTAATATATAAGGCGTCCTGGGTTGAATCCCTTCAGGCCATTAAAAGAACACCAGGTGGGTTGACTAGGCCTGTCATTCCTTCTGAGTTGGCAAAATGAGAGCCATCTTACTGGAAACAAGGGGCACTGCATCAGCGGCACAGCTGCGCCTCCCAGTAATGATGACAACCAGCAGCCACATGCTGCCGCTACGAAATGATTGAAGAGTTATCCCATCCATCACCTTCCCTCTACTCACCTTAACTGCTTACCCTCCTCTCAACCCTTGTTAGTTTATTCCTACAAACCCCCCCCCCTTTTTCTTCCGATGTTCCCCCAATTTTACTCCCCACACACCCCGCTCCGCTTTGAAAAATAATATGTAGATGGCCCGCTAATACATTTTCTGCAGTTTCCTGCAGCTCCAACTTCTCTTTCTGAACGCTAAGGTTCATTATATATTTCACGAGTTTATTTTTCCAAATCCAAAATCTCTTAACAAAAATAATAAATAAGATAAAAAACACATCACGATACGCAAAAGTAAGGGCACAAGAGTGAAGAGATCTTGATCCACCATGGAGGGTGTCCTGGGGTGGGGGGGGGGGGAGAAAAATCCAAATAAGAACTTTAATCTTTGAGGATGAAGATCATTAAATCGACCTCAGTGCTGTGACGTGCCGTTCCTTTACTACCAGGAATAAATCAATCCGCTCATGTTGCAGCCCACCGTGCCTCAAAACAGCGAAAGGCCATTCTTCTACAAGTCGGCACAAGAAGGCAACTCGACTCCCTCTTAAATAGTTCCCTTTCAACAAGGATCTCCAGGCGAGAGAATGGAGTTGTATCGGGAATGGGAGCAATGAACATAGTACATACAGAATACAAAAATGGTTGGATTTTTGACCCCATCCTCCTTCCACTTCATTACATCTCATGCATGTCTTCCCTCCAAACTACTTCATGTTTCTCTTCCACTGCCCTCCAACTTTACCTCACTACATTTCTCCTCGTATCCATTTTGTCGTTTTACACTCAAGCGACCTTCGACTCCTCCCAGACTGTAGTGTCCATGCTGGCCTGCTTGTGGCATCCGTCCCCCCCCCCCTTTGCACTCCCTTGATGGAGACTTGGTCATTGGGCTGCGATTTCGACCATGGGAAGGTTACTGCTGCCAACCACAGGGGAAACATTAACCCCCTTTGGTAATTGGAATTGGTCAGCAGCCAGGGGGCTGCTTGAGAGATATGGATTGTGGCCCAGTCACGTGCGTTGCTGGGCTGGGCGTATGGAGGAGCCTGGTGACATTGCTGATGCGGCACTCCAAGTCCCCTCCCAATGTGCGTCCCTCCCAAGCACCTGTGATCGGTGTCTGGGAAGACCACTTGGAGGTGTGGCTTGGGCCGTGCCTTGGTGGCAATACCTTGGTGGGACAGTGGGGCATGAGTAGAGCGGAACCATCTGGGCAGTGGTCTGGCATCCTCTCCCCAAGGCTCTGGGATAGACCCAGCATTTGGTATACCCATCATTCTGGCTTGTCAATGGAGGCAGCGTCCCCTTAAGGACCCGGGTATTAGTTTGTGCCACTGGACAACCAACACAGGCATATGCTGGAACGTGATGTCATAACATTGGAAAGCATGTTAGCGTCCAACATAACAATTTAGTCTGCTGCAATTAATGGGCCCTAATATTTTTTTGTATACCCACTTTCGAGGCTCATACGAGAAACTAACCACACCAGAACGTACACAAGGGAGCAGGGAAACAGAGGGGCAGGGAGGGAAGGAAAAACAGTGGTGGAACAGAGACATGAGGAGATCTTGGAAGAGTGGGGATGGGCAGGGTTCACGGGGTAAACAAGATGCGACACGACAGGGACTTTCAGGAAGGAAAACAGGGAATTTGAAGGAGGTGCGTTTGGGGCAGATTAGCGGGGGTTTAGAAAAGATCATGGTTGGATGGGGGGAAGACAAGAGATGGTGGCGGAACAGCTATTTTGAAGACCTGGAGGGAAGAGTGCGGATTGAAGAGACTGTGGGGTTTTTCCCAAAGGTGGGGCAAAAGAGAGATGAAAAGAGTGAAGGTGAAGCAGTGATCGTTGATTTTGGAAGTTTACCAGAAGGTGGCTGCTGGCGGACCTTGAGCACCCTGCGGAATAAGGTTGGCGCGGGTCACGTCTCAGACAGAGCAGGGGCCAGGCCAGAGAGGAGAGGTAGATAGAAGACACCGACCTGCCTGCGGCAGAGTGAAGGTGAGAGACCCCAAAGACTCAGCTCATCGACAGAGATACCAAGTTTAGGCCAAGGTTCGAGAAATGCTAACTTTGCATGATACGGAAAGAATGGCTGAAAAAGCTCTGTTGTTACTGACAACCTGCAAGTGGTAATTTGGATGAATGGACATAATATACCTTTTCCCCACTTGCACAACTCACAGGCTTTGCTTGAGAATGCAGGGTGCAGTCGGGCAATGGTAAGGTGACGCGGCAAGAGTGACCCATGAGAACCAGCATGTGTACTGAGTGGAAAGGGGCTTAAAATGGGCAGAAATGAAATGTGTTGTGTGGAAATAATGAATAAACACATCTTGTGCTTTGTTTTTGTTAGTGAGAATGCAGGCTAGAGCATGCATGAACACACTTACCATATTATGGAGGAGTAGTGAAGAGTTGCACAGCAGCTGGCTAGGAGAATCATGTTGCAAGGTTTGTGGGTAGGGAGTGTTCGAGTGTCCACAGACCCTGGTAACCTCTCAAGGAGAGAGGTGTACCAGCTTCCGCATGCTCGCTCTTAGTTGTTCCCAGGAGGCGGACTGGAGATGGAAAATCCGCGAGGTTTGGTCGGCGCTTTGTGATCATATTGACCTCAAGTGTGGTCATTCGCAGGTAATATCCGCGCGTGTTCAGTTTCCGGCTTGTGCGGTGCGTTGTGGTTAAACGCGAATTGATGTGGGGCGCTGCACGTGACAGTATAAATGCCACACGTACGTTTTACGTCCATGCACATATCCCAAATCAGTATTCAGGGCCACTTCGTCATTTTTATACATACCAGAAATCTTGTCCATCTTCTCTTTTCCCATCCACTTGAGGAACGTTTTTCGGTTTGGCAAATTGGGGAAAAACACCAAGTCTGTGGGAAATCCTGTAACTGCCAAAGGAAAATGGCACATACAGGGATTATGTGGGCTCCACACTATATCAGATGTTAGGATGTATGTATATATGATATATAATATATTTGCTACAAGATGGACGGTGGATTACACATTTTTAAGACAAAGAAGAAGGCGCTTCAAGTAAAAGCAAAAGCTCGATCGACTCCGCTAATTTGAGCCAAAAAAGCCGAGAGCAGACCGGTCTCAGGCAACGTTTCACCAGCTTCGCAGCAATTCATCAGGCACAACAATCTGTTCTAGAAAGTGCTTTTACAGCTCCTTTCTTTTCTATTCTTCTTAAATGCACAACCGGATATGTTACAGGTTTGCTCAAGGATTAGTTCATGCATCGGTCAATAAACACAAATAGCCTCGCACGTGTCTTTTATATTTCGAAACGATGCTCATTTCCGGTCATGTGCTGCGTGCTCGAGCGTCAATTGAGGATCTCTCTCTGGTTACAAGTAACGTGTGTCGACGTGTGTCAACGATCGCGTAACGTGCCTACAACACGTGACTCATAGGTTATAAATAAGTTTCGGTACGCTAAAAATTACCTCGACGTGTTTCGACTTATGATTAACTTACAATTAACGTGTGTCGACGTGTGTCAACGTCGCCATAACGTGCCTACAACTTATGGCCAGCGTAGCGGAACTTGTGAGTCATACGCTGGCATAAGTCGTAAAATTTCAAGCATGCTAAAATTTGAGGACAACCGCAAAGTACAACGATGAAAGCCAGCATACTACGAGTATGGCAGTGTTTTTCATGCGTGCTCTCAATGTTTCCAAAACTTACCCATAACGTATTCGACGTGTGCCAGCGTTTTAGACAAATTTTTCAAAAATCGACATAAGCTGGCTAAAACGTCAAGGTGGACTGGGCCTTTAGCCGGGACTTTATTCCTAACGATCCGTTCCTTTTAGCCGGTACGTCCTTGGCAGTGTCGCTCGGCTACATCCGATCCGGTCCGGGAAAGTGATCCGGTTCGGACAAGGCGTACCGAGGGCGTGTTCCCCGGTAATTAAATCACGTGATTAATTAGGTAACCCGGTTAACCCATAGACGGGAGGACCCTAGGTCACGCGGTTGAGTTATTGGCGTCCACGGTCGGTTAGCGACCCGCTGCGTCATGGAATTATCCGTGTGCGACGGCCTACAATTCCGGGAGTCTGTGGGGAGCCACGATTTAGCATTTCCCCCCTCGTGGTCTTCTCAGCCGACCCCCGGCCCGCAACAATATTATTCTCAAGGTTTTGGGTGTGCTGAATCCTCAAAAAGTTGTGACAGATTCGGACGAAACTTGGTGGACACGTTGGGTGTGTAACAAGGAAGACTTGATTAAACTTTGGTGAAGATCCGAATGCGGATCTGATAATTTTTTTTAAAGTGATTCTTCATCATTGAGAGATTGGGCCAAAAACGATATATATGATATCTCAAAAATACATTGGGCCCGATATGTTTTCTTAGATCAGGCATTGCGTGGCAGAGGTATGCGCTCCAGTGCCCTTCCAGTAAATAAATGTACTCCTGGTCAAACTCATGTTCAAACGGTACATAATTAATAGACATACTCCATACATGGCAAGTTGGAGGTGATTGAAAAACGGGTTGGCAGGAATCGAAAGCGGGTTATTTGTTTATTTGACGTGATCGGCAGTAATGCTGCGCACGCAATCCTGGATGGTGGTGAGGTGGCCTTCGGTGAGGGAAAGCTCATGACGTCACACAACCAAATGACTAGAGGCATATCAGCTGCAGGTCACTCCCTCCAGGGGTGTGTTCAGTTACCAAGCATCAAGCTAGCGCTTGCAAAGCCAGCTGTTACTTATCAACAGATTTGAATGGAGTGCTTGCTTAAGTGCTCAAGCCACTTGGCGAGCACTCGACAAGAAAGATGGTAACTGAACACACCCTCAGGTTTATCAGTCTGTGCATCAATCCTTGCAAGTGGAATGGAAGCAAAACATTGCGTTTTCAAAATTGAGCATACTTTCCACATAATACGGGTTTTAATGATGCTTAAATGGGTCTGCGTGTTTTCAGAAAGAAAACGTGTCAAACCCGTGAAATGCTGGTCACTTGCTATCTATGATACTCATGTGGGTCGACCTCAGTTTCACCTCAACAAGCATTCACTGTCTGCCCATGTTTTTTTGGTTTTATATACAGTATGCAGGGATCTCCCGCTTAACGAAGGTTTGCATCGCGAAGTTTCACAACAACGAAGGAACCATCAAAGAGTCATGGTGATTGTGCAATGTCACTTCCATGGCGATGATAAGTACGATATGTTTTCTTGTACTAAATTTTTATTTTTGAACAAGGCTCACTCACTTGGCTGCACCTGGATGGGTCTGAGGGTAGAGGAGCAGCAGCTAAAACCCAAATCCTATCCAGGTTCCTCCTGATGAGTTCATCTTTGCTTTTCGCTTGTTAGGGTTCCTTCTGATGACTCAAATGCAGTGCTGTACCTCTATTTGGTCTTCCATTTGATTTTAATTTATTGTAATCCCATTACGAATTTAATTGAATAATAAATAATAATAAAGGTTATGTGTGAGAGTCAGGTGTCCGATCAAATCTGGACGTCTTGGTACCCGGTCATCACTGCCAGCAGTTATAAAGTGGCAGTTCTAGTTATGTCTATTATTATGTAATACACCAGTACACAAACACCGCACAAAACACATCACACAAACTCCGCAAAAAACAAGTCCTGGCAGGGGTCTGCAATCTCCGATTGCTCTTTCTTGTTATTAATGTTGTGGATACTGTCGATTATATAGGTTGGGAATTATCAATGATCACAAATTTCTTCATGACAGAATAAAACCTCGCCTTTTCATGGTTGCTTTTTAAACATTTATAAATTTGTTTCATCGCTCATTTTTTTAAATATTCATATACAGCCTGTGGCTGCTTGGCTGCATCATTTTCTGGGGGCATGGCTGTGCTGCTGATGCAATACCCCTGTTAACAGTAAGCCGGTACTCATTTTGCCGACCTCAGATGGATGACAGGCAGAGTCAACATACCTGGTGTTAATTCAAGGAGTGACAGAGGCTTTAACCCAAGACCCTAGGATCTTAAGCCAGCCACCTTAACTGTTAAGCCAATACCAGACTTATCACTCCTGCAATACCACCTGACAATGGTTTCAAACTGCATTTTCTACTTGTGATGATGAACCTCATCTTCGGAGGGTGTTTGTGTATTTAGGGGATCGAGTAAATGAATGGTAATTTATGGTGTTTATCTGGAACCAACAGTCTTCTCACTTTTGAATGATTTATATGGTATTGCATTAAGTCTCTTTTATTGACGTTATTTATTTTTGTTGGTATTTGAGGGTCCAGTCTGTAAGCCCAATTCTTCTAAAAGTGTTTGAATGTGGAATGCTTTGCATCCAAATTCAATCTTATTATTTGCTTTGTTAATTGGAACAATAACATGTTGTGTTTGAAGCTGTTTTAAATAATGACTCGTCTCTGGATTGTTTAAAATTACTTT
>CM068955.1:177040845-177074837 GCA_035128595.1 Eptatretus atami | reverse complement strand
GCTGCTGCATGTTAGGGTCCACATACACAGTTGTCTGTGAGCCCCAGGCTGACGCAGCCGGTGCCTTGTGGCTGCACATGTGGCGAGGTGGCTGGTACGTAGCTGGTGCCATACTTGTTCATACGGAAGCAGGAGCAGGGGCGGTGTCGGCTATGGGAGGTTCTTCCTCATCACTCTCTAATCTAAGAGCTCACTGAGGATTGGGGTGAAGCGTGACCTTGCCATCCGGAACCTGCGTTTGGACATGCAAAGAGAGAGATGGAGTGCTCAAGACGCACCCTCCTTGATGTTGCCGGTAAATGTCTTGGAATCACCAATCGGGCGAAGAAGAATTTTTGTTTCTCAGGGATACATTGGATACTATTGACCAGAGTCGGCAGGGCCAGGCTGATGGAGAGCTGAGCTGTTCAGGAGCTGAGGCATAAACTGTACGTGCACTAAGGCCTGTCACACCTTGACGATTTTAGCCAGCGTATGCCTGACGTGTGGCAAATTGGGGCTAAAACGCGGCACACGTTTGAATACGTTATGGCGTAAGTTTGTATAGGTTAAAGCACGCTGACATAACGGCGTTTAGTAGCTGGCATACGTCGATGGCTGGCATACGTCGGAGTTCGCCGAGTGTTGACAAATTTCCCATGCTTGAAGAATTTTCCTGACGTATGCCAGTTGTATGACTCACATTCACGTTCGCTAACGCTGGCATAAGTTGTAGGCCGTTACGCGATCGTTGACACACTCGACACGACGATATCTTGGATTACTGCATAAGTCGAAACATGTCGAGGTCATGTTTCGGCGTACCCCGAAACATTTCTAACCAATGAGTAACGTGTTGACAGGCACGTTACGCGTCGTTGACACACTTCGACCAGTTACTTGTAAGTTACTCATCAAGAAGACGTCGAGGTATGTCTTGCTTAGTGGTTCTCACCTTTTGTAGCCCGCGACCCCCCAAAAAATTTTAAAAAGAAAAAAAAAGTGAAGAGTGATCTCTTCCTCTTCGACAGAATAGGGGGAGGGCATCTCCATTGTGTTGGGATCGTCCCTAACTATTACATTTAATCACAGCGCATCTCATCAATTTCTAACAAATTAAACAATGGAAGGTGAGTATTTGACGTGCTTCCGGACGACGCACAGACCTTACTGAACGTATTTTCTAACTTACGAGGTACCGTATAATGGCGTATTGGCAGCGTTAGGGGAATGGTAATATAAATATAGGGTTCAACAGGAGGAACCCTGTCAGTGTTTTCAGAACTCGCGTGGTGAGTACATGTCATGTGATGGGGACATGGGGATCCGGCAAGGCTGCACGACAATACTTACTCGCTGTCCTCCAACACAACAGGACCTTCATCGTATTTGAAAGGAGAAGGTCAGTTGCGTGCCAATAGAGCCAGGAGAAGAAGAGCTGAACGAGACAAGGAACTGGGTGAGATATGATCGGGAAGGGACGGCAGTTTGGCATATAGACCAGCTCATGTGAACTGCCCGGAACCGAGGATGAAGCTGCCATACCAACTTGCCTGCGTATGCCCCAGCACGTTTCGACGAGCCTGCAAGTCCGAGTGGTCAGGATAACCAAGCAGTACACCTCTACAGGGATCGCTTGAGCCTGGCATGAGGTTGGCCTGACTTTGTGTCACCTTGCATCTGGCAACAAGCATGGCTCCATGAAGTTCGGATGGAGGGTCCCTCATACACCCAGTCCCATAGTGGTCAGCAAGTCTGTCAGCCATTTTGGACGAGTACGTGGATGAAGGTGCTGGTTTGCCCAGTACTCCTGATGGTTGGGCGCACCATAGGGACAAGTCTTCCTCAAGATGGAACTTTCGCCCATACATGTGGGGCACTATGACGGGAAGCACGTGGCCTGCCCTGCTGTCCTCCAAAGAGTGGGTCCAATACTTCCAACTATAAAGGATTCTACTCTATCGTTTGATGGCGCTTGTGGATGCTGATACAAATCATTTTGGCAGATGTCGCGTTACTGGATAGCATCAGATGAACGCGATATTCAATGACTTGAGCTGAAGGTATGCACTGAGACGGTAACCTTGGTTTCCCTGACCCTGAGCCTCTTTCCAAATGAAACCAGGACGTAACCTACTTCTTCATCGGTGACGATGCCTTTGCCTTACAACGCAACTATGATGAAGCCATACAGCCCTCCGGGGAATGACGAATGAGCAACGCATCTTCAACTACAGGCTAAGCCGACAAGGAGGGTAGCAGAATGCATTGGCATCCTGGTTAACTAGATTCCAGGTTCTGGCTAAGTCATGCAGCCATCACCCCTCCACTATCAGCTCATTGTCAGTGCATGCGTGATCCCTGCACAACCTATGAATGACCAGGTAATTCATGTTTACAGCAGCATAATTATCAGTATACAATGCAATTAAACTTTAGCCCTGTGCTTATAAAAATTAATATGCTGTACCTTAAATGTTATATGTATCATTATGTTACTTTTTAATTGTACAGCGCATTAGAATTATGTTTTATTATAGGTGCGCTTTATAAGTAAAAAAAATAAAATTCAAATTCAGGTACCCAGGACTACAGAACCGCAGCTTGACACGGGCAGAGAATGAGAAACGCACCTTGTTCCAGGAGCATGGCGAGAGGGACATCACTTGGAGGATACACAGACCTGGAACAACACTGGCCGCTCCAAGGACGGAAAGGAACAGAGGAATCTCCTCAATGCACTGGGTTAACTCCCCTGCGGAAGGCAGTTCCTTGGCAAGAATAGGATGATTTAGATATTTGTATTACGCAAAATTGTTCAGGCATAAAGGACCTCAGAATGCAGTAACTATTCCTCTTGAAATGAACATCGTTTTCATTGATTTTATTACAAAGGATAAAGACAAATAAGGGATAAGGCATATTTATTGGCTGCTCCAGAGCACCCTTATTGTGGACTGCACCAAAAAACAATACGTCCGAAACTGGACCTCCGAGGACCTGCTTTTTAGTGCCAAGGAGAAGTGTTGCAGCATCAATTAAAAAAGGCCAAATGTGTCCAAAACAGCATCCTAGGTTTTTCTTCGTCTAAAAAAATAAAAATAAAATAAAAACAACAACAAAAAAACTTCCATATTTTCGTCACGTTTGACTTGGATGAAGCCAATAGCAGATCCCGTCATACTGTATTTTACGTATTTACGGAAAATATAGTGTATTTAAGAAATAAATAATGTGTTTACGGAATTACAATCTATTTACATGGAATAATCTTTAAAAGTAACGTGGAACTTTGTCGAAACTTTAAAACAAATTGTCCGAATAGTATAAAGTTCTGATAGACCTCCAAGGCACCCTCAATGCAAGGAATGTGTACAAGTGTTTAGTATTTTTAAAGGAGATCGCGGATCGTATATATAAATGAGACACGAGTCCTATATGAAGGTTTTCGTCTTCCACAAGAAGAATAAGAAAGAAGAACAACGACGAGCTCTCTTTTTGAGCAGCGTTCGCTACATGAGACGCGCTAAAATTAAATCTTTTGCGAATCAAATACATGTGGATTATCACGTGGCCGCGAATATGGCGCGCAACAGTTCCGGGAGGGTATTTTAGCTCGCCCCAAAGGGAGGGGCCTCCTGTTTGTGAGGGGCGTTGCTAAAACACCCTGTCCCTACGGTCGTCTCTCCCGAATCAGCCACGCCCACGAAAACGCACTACCATACGTTCTTGGCCGATAGGCCATGTGAAGTCGCTTGCCACATAAATTTGATACCAGGCCTGCCATCTGCCTGAAATTTCGCAAGGCGGGTTTTCTCGGTGCAAACCTAAGAGGGCTGTGATATCAGTATTTATTGTGCTAATTGATTGATAGCCAGTACAATGAATATCGGCGGCTCGTCACGTTGGCAGCTTTCCATTGGAGCGAGCAGCCCTGTGCTACGCCGCTGTTATTGTTTATTATTAATATTAAAAAATAACATCACAAACATCGAGTTTGCTCAGCTTTTATTCAGTGCTCTGAAAATAATGGAACAAAACACTGGTCAAATGTCGATGAAAAATATGGTATTTTTGGGCCACAAACATGCCAACAATGTCTCTGGCAAATGTGGAGAAGTACAACAACCAAGCTGTCACTGACTTAGTTCTCTCTGGTGGTGGAGGTGTTCTCAGCTCCCCACACGGGGGTGCTTGCAGAAATAGGATCGCTGGACAAGGTTTGACATTCCTGAGAACCAGAGATGTTGAAGAGACTTTGCCTGCTGGTGTCAAAGGCTCTGGATCGGTAGCCTCTCAGCCGAGCCTATAACAGCATATGCAGAGGCGGAGGTGGCTGCACCCATGTTGAGGGAGGAGGCATCATCGACTGGCACTGGTGGCTGCTTGCATGTTAGGGTCCTCACATGCACAGTCGGCTGTAAGCCCCAGGAATGACGCAGGCGGTGCTTTTGTTCTGAACATTTGGCGGGTGCTGGTTGCGTTAGCTGGTGCCATACATGTTTGCACCGAGCAGGAGCAGGGACGGTGTGGACTTGTGGGGGAGGTTGTTCCTCATCACTGTCGAGTCGCAATAGCTCATTGAGCGCATTGGGGTGAAGCGTGACCTTGCCATCCGAGCCCTGCGTTTGGACAGATGAGCAGGCTGTCACGCACGTAGTTTGGCGAAGGCTACGGCCGGCTGTGATGGGCTGGGCTTTTGCGAGAACTTTGAAGGCTCCCGCAGACTCGTGCACACCTTCTCGAGTTGATGTACGCAACTGGTCATCATCGTGGTCCACGCTTCCCCTTGCCCTGTGCGGATAATAGGGGACAGGGGAGGCGTGGCTGTCCTCACAAACCCATGAGCTCCGCACAGGCAGCCATCGGCAGCCTCGACGTCCCCGCTGTGTGCTGCAATGGTTTTGCCTTTTACTGCAATTATGACAAATTGACGAGTAAATTCAAGGCAAAAAAGAAGAGGCAAATTCAATGATTTGTAGTAATCAATGATTAATTTGCTTAGAGATCTATAGTACACGTCAAGCTAATATAAATAAATATTAGTATTGATATTAATTGTGTTTATAACTTACACTTTTGACGGGACCGGGCGTAGTGGGCGTGCGCCTGTAATCTGGCTACGTGGAGGCTTGGGTTGGAGGATCGCTTGAGGACGGGTGCTCGCTCTGGCGCTGGCCGTGCTATGAGAGGGGTGGAGGCAGCCTGGAATCATGGTGAAACCAATCCTTATCCTGTGTCGTAGAGGCGACCAGGGTTGCCGTCAGGAAGGGCATCCGGGCGTAAAACCTGTGCCAAATCGGTATGCGGATCATAATGGATACCCTGTGCGACCCTAAAGGGAGCAGCCGAAAGATAAGAAACAACCAACTTACACTTTTGACGGGCTCAGCAAGATGGCGGACACAGCTTGAGGTAGCCAAGTTTGCCTTCACCACATGCTCCTCTCTGTCATTTCGCGGGGCGCCGTCATCCTCTTGTCTGTGTTCTTCAGATGAGGGTTGGTGTCTCGCAGGGACTTGAACCACCTTGAAGGTGCTCGACAGCGCTTCGCCATGGCCTTGCCTTGATCCTCCAGAGCTTTGCCTTCTTGTCCACCCTCCGTAGTTCCGTCTTTTGATGTCCCAGATGCATGGTTTCGCGAAGGAATCGCACATGAGCTGCTCCTGTTTGAATCGAGACATACTTGTCTTCTTGGCACTCTCTTTCTTCAAGTTGGCTGAGAGAGGCGGAGGCCTACGCAGCAGCTATCGATGCCCCGACGAGGTGCCAGAGAGGCTTGGAGCTAGCATCCTCTCACGTCAGAGGTGTCCGTGTGGTGAGGGTTTTGGTAATGATGGATCCTCTTGGTCCGTGTCCACGGCCACGGCAGGAGACTCTTTGCAGATTCTTTGAAGTTTTTCCGCATGACGATGAATGTTGGATAGTTCGATGTCACTTGGTTATGATTAAAATGTTCGAGCGCCAGCTCCATTTTTAAATAGTCGAGGGCAGCGTGATTTGATCGTTTGAGCGGATTATTCGTTGAGCGACATCCTAGAATAGCCACGCCACTGATCGTCGACGATACTTTGCCGCGCTATGCATACGTTAGGTATCTTTGGGCATACGTCTGAACGCCGACAACACGTTAAGCATTCGTTGGTATAAGTTATCTATAAGTTATCGAAACGGTTCTGTTACGTTAGTAACAATATTTGTCAGTTGTCCACCGTGTTATGAATACGAGCCAAAGACAATGAAAAAAACATCAACACTTCAACGTAAAATAAAATTAAAAAAATAAAATACCATGGAGTCCTGAAGCACTGACGGGTTCTCCAGTGAATCCCATTTTATATACCAATTCCCGAAACGCTAGGCAATATGCCAATTATCGGTAGCTGTAAGTAGAAACACGTTTTCAGTAAGTCTGTGGTCGTCTGGAAGACGTCATCAATACGTCTACTCCGTTCAATGTGCGTTGGAAGGATACGTCACAACATGGGTTCAAAGCACTTACTCATAGGTCAAAGCACGTTACTCATCGTAAAAAATTAAGTTTCGGGTACGGCTAAACATTACCTCGACGTGTTTCGACTTATGACTAACTTTCAATGTAACGTGAGTCGACGTGTTGTCACGATTGCGTAGTGTGCCTACAAATTATGCCAAGCGTATGCGGACGTGTGTCAACAATCGAGTACGTCGAGAAATTTCAACATGCTGAAAATTTGTCGACGTACTCGGCGTACTACGACGTATGCCAGAGTTCTACGACGTATGCCAGCAATACTACGACGTATGCCAGCGTACTACGACGTATGCCAGCGTGCTCTTACGTATACAAAACTTACCCATGACGAATTCGACATGTGCCAGCTGGTTCGGATTTTTCAGACGTCGGCATACGCTGGCTAATAACGTCAAGGTGTGACAGCGGCTTTCACACTTCGATGTCTCGTGCGGTTATGATTTGATCGTCGAGCCGCAGCTATGAATAGCTACCCACGTGATCGTCGGTGATACGCTCTTGCGCTATCATAAGTTAGACTACGTTGGGCATAGGTTGTGAACGGCGAACAACACCTCAGCATCGTTGGGTATAAGTATCTATATGTGATTAAAAGTTCTGTGTAGTTATATTACAATTATGCTACGTCACGTCACGTTATTATAAGCAAAACTAAAAAAAAAACATCAATAGTTCAGCGTACGCCCAGTTGTTTTACATACATTTTGACACCTTGCATACGCTTGGCTAAAACGGCAAGGTGTGACAGGCCTAAGGGTGACAAGGAGGCCTATGTCGGAGGAAACTGTGAGGGGGTAGAGCATCACCTTGTGGAAGTGATTCTTCGCATCCGCTTACAGGGGAAATTCGGCATTTGCGTTCATTCAAGACCCATCCCTCGGTTACATGCAGTTAGAGCAGGGTGGTTGGCTCTTGACAGCATGAGTCTGAAGTGAAGGCCCGCTGGGCCGTTACCTTTGAGTCGGCTCTACCAGGCTGATCACGCTGATCCAGCTATCGAGTTGGACTCAGGTGTTCACATCCCTAGTTGCTGACCCTCAAATCAAACTGTGGTCCACCTTGTTGTGGAAACACGGCTGCGGTGAACCGTTGAAATACGGGGTCAAGCTCCTGGGATTGTGGCATCCATGCTGAACTTCCTCCAAGGCTGGTGAGAAATGCTGGTCACATCGTCGTCGTTGCCATGCAAGTTCTGTGCTCTGCCTGGACACAGG
This sequence comes from Eptatretus atami, assembly GCA_035128595.1. Taxonomy (NCBI): domain Eukaryota; kingdom Metazoa; phylum Chordata; class Myxini; order Myxiniformes; family Myxinidae; genus Eptatretus; species Eptatretus atami. The sequence goes on along the minus strand of CM068955.1, from coordinate 177,067,130 downwards.
CCACAACCACACTGATTGAAGAGGGCGCTTGTTGTTCCCTTCTGTAAAGGGAAAGGTGATCGCCAAGACTGCAACACTACGAGGGGTGACGCTGCTCCCAGTGCCAGGGCAAGGCCTTTGCTCGGATATTCTGATAGGGTTTGCCAACAACCTGCTTGATAGCAGCCAGCGTCCAGAGCAGTCAGCTTTACACCAAAGAGTCAACCGATTGACCGTAATCTTGCTCTTTGGTCCTCACAGTGAACGCAGATCGACAGTTTCAGCAGGACTGCTTCAGTCCCTTGTGATGTCTCTGCAAAGGGTTTCGTCAGTGAATTCGGGATGTCCTCTCTGGAGGATTCTTGTCTTCGTGGGTGCCACCAAAACTGATCGAATCTGTGTCTGAACAACACTCTGGGCACTGAGAGTGGCTGGTGAGATGTTGGTGGTACCATCTTCTGACTTATTTCAGTTGTTACTGGAGTTCGTAGAGGTGTGTACTGCCCCTCAACTTTTCAGCACTTGTTGGACTGGTTCTGGGAGGATGTCGAGAGATTCATAGCTGCAGGTGCATCGTTTGGGATGCAAGATCTCCCGGACTTGATTCTTGCAGATAGATTGCAGATTTTTTGCGGAAGACTCTGTGATATCGTTTTGGGGGCCGCTTGAGGTTCTGAATGAGGAGTGGAGCCGCTGGGATTACGGGTTTCTCGTGGTCATAAACTAGATCCAGGCTTTTTCCGGTGGACATCTTGTATGCTGCTATCCTGTCTGTACTCTGTTTGTGGCTGGGATGTTGAGGTCACGTGCGAGATTCTACTTCCACTTGGCACGTGATTTTATGTCTCTGCTGGCTGTGAGTCAGCAGGTCAAAGACAGTCTGGGTTGGGCGCTGGAGTCATGGATTCTGGATCATGGGGTGTGGCCGTGCCTCCGGCTACCTGTGGGGGGACGAAAGTCGAGTCTCAGGTCCTTGGTACTTATTCTCGCTCACTAGAGATGCAGAACTGACATCTGCCAGGATTGAGATGGAGACTTTATTCTTTGGCTACCAGGTCTCTTCGCGTAATCCTTGCGCATCAGCTGGTCGGATTTCTTGGTCCACCAGGCCGTGTTGCTGAGAGAGACCTCAGATGAAGTTTGTTTACCTGCATAGTCTCGTGAGCATCAGCTGTGCGGCTGTATAACATGGTGGCTCGTTTTTCCTGACGCTGATCCTCTGTCACGAGATTCTCTCAGTAGGGAGCCTCGTGAGTGAGTGGAGGCCCATGTCTCAAATATCTTTGCACCTCCTTGCCTAATCTATGTCTTCCTCTGCATCTTTCCTCGAATTGGCTCATTCCATGCTTTCTTGATTGTTCTTCATCCTTTTTCCTCATCACAACGATTCAAACCACTCACAACCTAGTTCTTCTCTAATCTTTTCCATGAATACATACAGATCTCATTGTGTTCTCCCTCAATCCACAACCCTCTCTCAGTATACTCAAATAACTCAACGGCTCTCATCTCTGTCCTCTCCAGTAACTCCTCTCCCTTTTTCTTCCAAAGCCCATGTTTCTGACCAGACATTTATAAACCTTCTAACACTGGCTTGTAAGATTTAAACGCTTCATTGCAGACGACTCCACCAGCCTTCCCATTTTTGTCCATCCACATTCACTGTATCTGGATTTCTGATTCAGAAACCTCCACCTTCCTTTTTCACTGAGCCAAGGTATTTTGATTTGTCCCACTTGTGTCAGCTGTCACCCCTTATCTACAATGCTTGACACGCCTCATACAGTATTGCCACACACTAATTACTTCTGTCTTTCTTGCATTACTTTTACCCCTGCCTCTCTAAGCTCCCTTGCCATTCCAGCATTCTTCTCTGCGTTTTTTCTTTTTTTTTGCTGTTACTTGCTTGCTGTTAATGTTATGAAAAGTCGTCTGCAAACAAGGACTCCCATCGTTGTCTATCTCGATGTTTCAATTTAAACACATCAATCAGTTAACAAAAAGAGAGATTTAGTGCAAACATGGTGGGAGACCAACCCTTCACTCTAAAATATTGTGAGTCCCCATTCATTGTGCTGATCATAGGGGTTGGCTCCCACATACATTTCCTTCACGATCTTAACAACTGTCTGGCAACACCCTTTTTTCCTAAAGGACTAATACTCTTTGAGTTATCTGCATATGCCTTCTCTATAATCTACGAATGCCAAGTAAATTCTCAATTTCTTCAGGCATCTTTTTCCTGGATCTGTCTGCGTGATGAAAAATCGCATCCACTGTTCCCCTTCCTTGCATGAATCCATTCTGCATCTCATCTTCTTCCAATCTTCCTCAGTCTTAGGACTATCCTTTGTCAAAGATCCTATCCAGTATGTTCATGGCATGCTCCCATCAATTTGGATTCTCTGTATTAACACTGGTCTAAAGATCTCCCCTTTCTGGTTGAAAATTGGGATTTTTTCAATCATCCTTCAATCATCAGGTACTTCTCTCACCCACCCTTTCCAAATCAACTCTAAGCTTCCACTTAACCCCCCTAGTTCCTCGCCGCTTTCACAAGACTTGACCGCAAACTTCAGGTGGTCCACAGCTTTCCCTCTTTTCATTTTGTCATGTGCGTTTTAACCTTCTCCGTTGAACCTCCTTCACATGTCCCCTCAGTTTTCATGCTGTCTGTCATTTTACAAATTTTCTAATCTTCAAAGTCCTCTTTCCACCTTCTCTAAATTTCCTCTTCTTCATGTTGTATGACTGCATCGTATTTTGTTGCACACCACTCCACCTCCTCTCTCCCTCACCCTAACGTCCTGGTATAACTACTGCATTGCTCTTGATATTGTTACGTGTCGACCTCGAGGCACCGCAACAAATGACACCGTAACCCGAAGGCCGTCGGGCGTACATGGCAGAATGGAAATAAACATGATGTGCCCTTAGTGTGTTTTAAAAGTGAAACGCACTAGACAGGAGACAGCAGAGTAACTTTATCAGAAATATTTATTAATCCCGAAATTTACTTTAAAGCACAATATTAATTAAATGTAACAATTAATGACTTTCCCAAGATCCTCAAATTAACAGTACGAACGTCATTTTTTCTTACAGCAATGCAGCTATAATGTAAACTCCGACTCCCAACTGGCACTCAGTTACTCGAGCAGTTCGCACATTAAACTCCAGCAGGTTATTAATGGGTGAAAGTTTCGGCTGTGAGCCCATGTTGGAAGAATCAAGTACGGGCAGGTGTGCACAAGTGAAGAAGCCGATACAGGTATCCGTTCTACAGCGTCAACATTCCTCAGAAGGTGAATCGGCCAGGTCATAGAGAGAACCCGAGTCCAGCCGTTCCGCTGCCACCAACAAATAATGAGATGGGAACTCTAAACTGAAAAGGAAAAAGTGTTTGAAGAACAGGAAGCTTGGAGGGACGAATAAGCTCCGAGAGTAAGCAAATGGCAACACGCGAGTGCCTTCTCAAATGACACATAACTCACCCAATATGGTGCAATGAGGGAATACGAAGAGCAGAGATTTTATATCGTCGCCAAGATAACAAGTGAGTGCAATGTCCGACAAGTCCAATTAACAGTTGAGGGAGTTCAGCAAAGAATACCTCAAAGGGTAACCGTACAAAGAAAGCTGAATCTCCTCCCCGGACGCAGCACACTGTGTGTTAAAGTTCAGCAGCCGTGCAAGAATTGATAGGTCATTAAACCTTCACAGTTCGCTTCTGAGGACTCCGATCCCCTCTTCACTGTGACATCAATTTTAAAACACTGTTTTTCTCTCCCTTTGTCCTTCATGTGGCACTCACGTCCAGCTTCCATGCAGCTGGAGTTGGAGAAAATTTGAGATTTATAAACGACCAATACTGCACACATCATAGTTTTCTACCGGCGACAAATGTCAACATTTGTGATGTCGTTGCCTCAGATATTCAGTACTTTCTAGAAAACCTGCTGAAGTCAATTCCTTTGTGGCCGTTTGACTGGATGATGTACTTTTGTCTGGTAAAGATGAGCAGATCACTTGTCCACCTACGAGGAAATGTTCTGGTGGTTGAGGCCAGGCAAGGGATTCATCTGAACAAGGCCAATGTGCTTTCTGGCTGGATTCAGTTGTGTATTGGGGTTTCTTGCTTTGATGGACCAGCCAATGGCCGGTGCAACAGTCCATCCAGTCCTAATTGTGGAGGCACGGCCGGCACCCTCAGAATTTTACGCAGTTCAAAAGTTTCCATTGGAATGTTGAATTATTACCATTGGTTCTTGCCAAGTGTTGCCACTGTCTTCATGGTTCTTAATGGATTATGTTGCATATCCATAACTGACACAAAAAGCCTTGCTTCGGTTGTTCGGAGAAAACAAGCCTGTCAGCCAGCAAGTTGACTTTCACGAGGGTTATCTGTTGATGTATTACTCTCAGTGCACCATTGGTATACTTTGAGGTTCAACCTGATAAGGCTAATGGTAATTGCAGCTTTAAGTCGTTTACCGCCTCCAGAGAAGCGCTACCAGTGCCGCAGGGAAGGTTAACGGCAGTTGATGGACATCTTTAGAACAATCACAACATCACAAATAAGACAGACTGGATTGGACCCCTGGTTGTGTCAGGTGTACGTAATGTCCAGATGGGTTGGCCAATAATACCATTAAAGGAGTTGTTACCATTTCTGCAGACGAACAGAGCGTCAGCATTGACCAAAAGGGAGTGTGTTATGTAAAGAAAAATGGGATGATCTACCCAAACAGGTCGGGCTTCGGTTGTTCGGAGGTTACATGCAACTCATCAGGAGTGGAGCATGCAAGGGACAGGGGCTCTCAGTTATTTCTGGTGGCCAATTTTGTGAAGGACAATCTGACCGGTGTTTGTTACACTGTGTATTGCTTGTCAAATGAATCAAAGAATCCTCCTACCACTTATTATTGCATCCTTCGGATTACCCTGCCAAACCTGGGCAGAGATGGGTATAATTTATGGCAGGTCCATTTATGGTATGAATGCTTTTGTCCACAGGAGATGCTCTTTCCTAAATTTGTAGTGATACGGAAATGTGACCCTCAATTCAACATTCAACAAAGGCAACTTGCCTTACCTCTGAAAGTCCTGTCGTGTCCATCTTGTATACCCCGTGTACCCTGCCCCATCCTCTCACCTCCACTAATCTCGCTAAGTCCCTCTTCATCCCCACTGTTTTGTCCTTCCCTCTCCCGCCCTCTTGGCGCTCCCTCCCCCCCCTACCCTTGTTGTTCGTTGTGTGTTCGCCTCTCATACTGCCTCGACAATGTATACAAAAACAAACTGTTAATTGCTCATGGATGTGTTCCAATACTCATGGTTAGTTTGAACATTGGTATCAGACAATGACACCTGTTTTATGCCTGCTGATTTCAGACTGTTGGCGTAATCCGAAGGATTGCGGGGTGAAAGCCAGACACCACATAGTCGAAGCTCACGTTTATTACCCAGGGAGGCGCACACTGCGCATGTGCGTGGCGGTAGCTTTCACAGAACCATGACAGATTTCCCCCCAAATAAAATCTTGCACAACATTAATTTCCCCCAACAACACTTAATACAACAGTGCAAGGTGGCAATACACAATTTCAACCGCTGCCGTGCCTGCATTGCGAGCAACGCGTCGCAAGATGGGCCGACTGTTCTTGTGGAGCACTGACAGTGGCAGCGTCAAAAAGGAGATGGAGGAAGGAGGAGGAGCAGGCTCCACCACATCACATATCGGGCTCAGACTCAGTGGGCTAAGGCACTTGGCTCACAATCGGAACAGCACACGCAGGGAATCACCCTCAAAGGGCTGAATTAGTTGGGGATTGGGGTCACAAATGCCAGGCGGAGCTGTCAATAGTTTACGTACTGTTTTGTCGCATTGGACAAGTTCCACAACAATAGAGTTGCAATTCGACTTGTAACAACGACCAGTGATCCATTTAGATCCCAGCCAGGATCAGCACAAACAGTATCGAACATCATTGATGCACATGGAACTGAGGTCCCTCATGGACCACTTTGTTAACTGGTGTCCACAACCCTGGACGAATCAATTCGGATGAATCAGGTCTAAGCGTGTTTTCGCATTCGACCAAACATTCCTTTATGCAGGTGTGGCGTCCTGGTTGTGTGCAGACGTGTCCTATGTGGTAAAGTAACAAACGTTATAACTTGGTTTGCCAGAGAAGAAACCGGTGTTTGCCATTTTTGAGCCATTCTTGATCACCTGGACCAAGCTCTTTTCAGCCCTGACCATTCGAAGCAGGTTTGAAGGGAGCACTGCTATATTGCTTGACACCATTTTTCAATAAATCCCGAAACACAGTGCTGGTGAAACATGAGCCATTCTCATAACGACAAACAATCTGGCAACATGAGTGGCAAACATGGCACGTGAACTTTCACCGTGATTTCGCTGCGTACAGGATGAATAAGGCTAAACATTCAATCCACTTTGAATGACAGATAACAACCAAAAACATCTTTCCCTAAGAATGGAACAGCGTATCGATGTAAAATTCGAGACCATGGTTTAGAAGGCCATGACCACATGTGAAGCGGTGCTCAGCTGAGTTCGGCATGGCCCTGACCACGGAGCAATGGCGAACGTCGCTCTCTAAGTTTTCATCTATACCCAGCCACCAAACATGGCTCTGCAATTAACTTCATGGTTACAATCCTGGATGTGATTCCCTGTAGCTCATCAACACCTTGTTCGACTTTTGGCTGGTACAACACCCGGCTGCCCACAGCAGGCACCAGAATGTAAGGCAACTCATTTCTACGAGCATAGGTAATGGCCTCACTTTGTCGTGGAATTTATAGGGTACAGTTGAACCTATGCCACTGATAACACAATTGTTTGACCATAAAAGGGTCAGGTCCACATTTGTCCATTGTTCAATTTGTTTGGAAGTGATTGGAGAATTATGACAGTCAAGCACACTCATTGCCATAAAAAAATTTCTCTGGGTACAGGTACATTACTCATCGTTAACTGGTAGTGGTAATCTACTCAAAGCATCAGCACAGAAATCTCACTGCAGGCACGATACCTTATAGTATAAGTGCATAAGGCTGCTAACTTCTCAGCCCAACGCTGATGCTGCAGAGGCCTGTGGGTTCATTCCCTTACTCTCATTGAACAGGGGATTGCAATGGTTTGTGGGTCGGTTACAAGTTCAAAATTGTCGACAGAAGAGATACTGATGCCATGCCTTTGTTGCACCAAAATTCATGCGAGAGCTTCTTTTCATCATGGAGAAGTACACGCTCGACTGCTGACAAATTGTGTGTGCATGGGCGACAGGCCGAGTAATACCGTCATATCGTGCTTGTAACACACAGCCATGCCATAGACGAGGCAATCACAGGCTGAGAACCTAATGGTTCAGCAGTATCATAGTACACACACTTAGATAACACAGCAACCTTTGCCTCGCAAAGCGCCTGACTGCATGCGTACACATCACCCATTCAACCTTTACGAAGGAGTTTGTGAGGGCCAAGGAAGCGTGCTCAGATTCGGGAAGAAAGTTACAGTAATACTTCAACATTCCCAGGAAAGCTTTGAGCTCGGTCGTGTTTCGCAAGAGTCGGAGCATATCCTTGATAGCTTTCCGTCTTGGAATGTGCTGGGCCTGATGCCATCAGCACTGACAATACGTACCGAAAAATTCACTTGGCGTAACAAATCGACATTTTGTCACGTTTCACCTCAGTCCGGCTTCAACAAGAGTTTGAGAACCGCCTCAAAGGTTAGCGCAATGTTCAGCATCATTTGGGCCGGTGATCAACACATCATCTTGAAACACTACTACATTTGAATTGCTTTCAGCAGATTCTCCATATTGCGTTGAAATATAGCAGTGGCTGATTGATTCCGAAGGACTTGCGGTTATAAACAAACACCCCTTGAGTGTTCATGTATACTCTTGGAGTCCTCATCAAGCAAATATTGACAAAAAGCAGATTCCAAATCCAGCAGCTAAACTTCTTCACCAAAAGCGTAGCGAACAAATCATCTGCCTGGACAGAGATAATGGTCCTCTTTGGAATACCTGTTTGATTGTTGTTTTGTAATCACCCACAAATCCGAACACTACAAACTGACTTTAATACAGGAAAATTGACTTGCCCAATCACCGAATCACAGGCTGATACACCTTCCATCTGCAGGCGGTCGAGCTCTGCCTCGATCTTGAACGCTCATGTGAGGTGCAGACCTCGCTTTACAAAAGATTGGGCTTGCACTCTCATCCACATAGATTTTGGCTGAAACACCTTTAAAGGGTGCCGACACGCACTCCAACAATGAGGGGTTACTTGTCAAGAATGGCATTGTGATTAACATCACATAGCATCAATTTGATCACAGGCCCAATCAAGTTTATGATTTCAGCCAATTTACGCCCAAACATGGTCGGCCCATTCCCGAAATGATACACAAGGGTAGTTTCCCGTGACGCATCATTGTCGGTGACCTTCACCTCGCATACCAATCACAGTGTCTGTTCTTTTGTATATATGTTCAAACAACTTGGCGTCACCGGTGCTGAGCCTACCGGTCTCGGCTTGTCTCTGGCGAAACAGCTTACTGAAAGTTCAGACTCATGATAGACTGGCTGACCCCGGTGTCCAGCTCATCTCCACGGAATATCGTTCCACCCTAACATCCAACACATGGTTTGCTTTTCCCGCATACTGAGCAAATCATGCTCCTTTGAAGCAGGAGGTTTGCTTCCCCACCGGTCACTGAGGGGCCAAACCAATCATGTGGTGATTCGTACCGTGTTGGGCTGTCTGGCGACAATCTTGCATCGATGCCCAAGTTTCCCACAGTTTTATAAACAGGAGCAGTGTTTGAACGACACAGGTGGGTATAGTGCTTGCCCCACAACGCCAACACGGTTACCTGTTGAGAACCCGACGATCCACTGCTCTGCTTTGGCCAAGATGAGGCCACATAATGAAAGCGAGGTGATGTGTTGAGTAGATTGTGAAAATTGAGGATAGCTGGGCTTCACAGCTGATATGATGAGCTCAGTTTGTTCACATCATTGCATCACTCGGCTGGGAGTCTCGCTCTTGCTTGCTGATAACACGCAGCCCCTCATCCGTTAGTCATGCAGGTAGTTTGCGATTGACGTCAGCTTTCGTCAGATCGAGAATGGGAACAACCAAACAATTTCCAGAGGATCGTCTCTTGGTTGATGCCAATACGAAAACATCTCTCAACATCTTCATCCAACGTGGCACCGAATTCACAATGTTCAGCAATCTAAGAGGTCAGCAATAATCGACACGGCTACGCTTCTTGATCCTCCCATGATGCAGAACTTGTACCCGGGCAACGATTTCCCGGGTTTTTCGCTTGTTAGTGTTGGCCACAATTCTCGATCATAGTTCATCGAAGTTATTTTGTGCCTTGGTTTATTGGAGTAACCAATCCTTCATCAGGACGCAATATGTTGTTTTGCCACACACCGTTGACGGTTTGCAAGGCGGAACAGACGGCTCGGCGACGACGCATCTTCTGGCCAGCCGCCATCTGTTACCGATGAAGTATTTGTCCCAATCGTATCAGGCAATCTTCGCAGTCTCATGCCGGCTGTCGTTCCAACCAGAATTCCCCACGGAGCATAGTGAGCAATGGCGACTTGGGCAAAGCACTAAACCAGTCCGGCAGTTGTGGCGTATCCGAGGATTGCGGGGAAAGTACAGAAAAAAACAGAACGACCGACACCACAAAAGTCCGAAGCTCCACGTTTATACCCAGGGAGGACGCAACACGTGCGCATACGTGCGTGGCGGGTAGCTTCACAGAACATGACAGTGAACTAACGCAAGCCTTGTACACAATACTCCCCCATAATCCGGGGCTTGGCCCTCGGGTACGCCACTGTGATGTTTAACAGGCAGATAAACCCCAACCAAATTGCCTTCCAGAGCATCATCTCACCAGGTTTTCGGGTTTGCATTGGAGGAATATGATAGACTATTACTGTCTTTATTGCTGCAGTTTATTCTATTTTGAATAAACTTTCATTAAACGGCTTCAGCTTTTGAATTTCCACATCCCATGACTCTGGACTCTGGGGGGGGGGGTGTTTGTGTACATGACTCTTAATCGAACGTGACCGCTAATTTTTTTTTTCTAATCTGGCCAGTACCTTCAAAAAAGTTATGGGGCTAACAACCTTGCCAAATCAAGTACGTTTTCTTGTAGGGTCCATCTTGGACTCCAGTTGGCTACCAGGCAAGTAATAATTGGGAACCAAAATGCCATATTGGGTTTTAGATGGAATAAATCATTAGTAGAACATCCATAAATTTATTAATTTGATTTACTTCAATTACTTATGCATTGGGCTTAACACATTTTAGTATGATTTATTCTCATTATAAAACTTGGTTAACAGTAGAAAATGACCATATTTTACGTAATTTTTAAGTCAAAAAAAGCTTTCAATTGAATTGTAGCTCAAAGTTTGAGGGTCTAACTGATGACTAATATTGTAAGTAGAGCAATAAATTTGGGCCAAAAGTTTCATTATTGATGTTCTCTGAGACAATTCAATTTACATACTTCTAGCAATGGGGTATGTGGAATGACCACAGGAGTCATTGTAAAGCGCAAAGTCACCCCTACCCCCAAAGGCACTTTTGCGGTATTATCACTCAAGGTGATATCTCCCCCTCCCCCGCCCCTCCCCCCCCCTAAATTACATGCCATGGAAAGTTTGATTTTTTTTATATAAATATGGTTATTGACACCGACAGGGATATTCATTGGTAAACTTTTTGTATTTTTTTTAGCTGATCTTATTGGATCATCCCAAGATCCAGGACCTTGTCTTCAGTTTTTGTTTCCCTTTGGAGTGTATACATCCAAGAATATAGGACGTTTGGACTATGTGTTTGACATTACTCTGAGAGTCCCTCCAGTGAGAGACATGTGAGAGAATGAGCGATGTGATACTCTTCAATTGAGCACAAGTTCTATGAACAGGAACAACGCTCTACAAAAAAGATGAAACTTTCTGGGCCTCAAACATCAACAAGCTCTTTTGGAGAAAGTGCATTCTATTGTCATCTCTGAGGAAATGCTCCAGAAACTCGTCAATACCTCACTGGTGGTAGCCAGGAAACCAAAGAAGATGAACGTAATGGCAGTGTCAGTGGCTCACAAAGGTGAAGAAAATGTGATGGCCACTTCTTCAATCGTCTTTTCGAAAGACAGCTGACTTCCGTCTCCCTCTTCATGTCTTGGACTCACTAAAGGCAGGACACAAGCTAAGTGTTGTCATCTCAAATGACACTGATGTCATCTTGTTGCCCTGGCTCGAACCACATACCAGTCCTTCGCAGCACACACTTGAGCAGCTGTGGGCTGTGAGGCTGGAGTGGGTAACACCACCGTATGTGCCTCTTCATACGCTTTTTCCACGGTTGTGGTCATGCAGCTCTGTGCAGTACCTACCAGCTGTGGCATAGCCTTACAGGGTGTGACAATCACAAGTAAATTGGATCAACAGAGGCAGGCTTTTGGACATGGTAGGCCAGAAAAGTTTCTCTAAACACCTTTGGTGAATCAACCGAACCCTCTCGTCCATCCATTAATCCGTGCAAATGCTTGAGCATTACTTGGTGAAGGTGCTGAAAAGTGGAAGTGATGTTACATTTTCGTGATCTCCGAGCGAGATGTTCCATTTCAACAGAAAGTAGTTCTCTCATAACCTGCCTCCAACCAGCCAGGACTTCTAACCTCATATCCCTAACGTGGGATTCTTTAATGCTTACACCTAGCCATGTCATACCTTGGACAGCCATATCTGTACCTGAAACTTGAGTCACTGAACCAGAGGATTGTGGCTATGAGTTATAGCAGCAGGGTCAGCTAATACCTGCAACATTGTGGAAAATCCTTCCTGCCCATTGGTCTGTATTCTGTACTTGTGATAAGGTGTGCTGTTCAACTTGCTCTTGCAGGATGGCTGGGGGTCGATTGTGCATGGATTCTGTCGGTGCAAAAAAACATCACGCCTGGACTTGCAAAATCCAATTGTTTAATGTGATTCCTCGGGAAGTGTCTGCAACTTTCCTGTTCTAGTGATTGATGTGTTGTATGACGCTGTATGTAGATAAATTCTAATTCTTTAGCTGAGTATGAAGCTGTATGGTATGAATATTAGTTAACGTATTCAGCTGGAATCGTATGTACTTAGAATGATATCTTGAATGTTGGATGAGTGATAATTCAAGGAAAATGTATCAACAAACACATCACAATTTTAGCTGGACTTTTATGAGCTGTTTGGTACTAATGGTACATGTACAGACTAAGGCAATTTACTGTGTCTTGAAACATGCAGAGTAGAATATTTGGCGTAAGTGTAGTGTTAATAATATTAGTACTGCGGTATGAGCATATGTACTGAGCATTTAGAACAAGTGTTATCTTGATGTGGATGAGTGATACATTAAAGAAAATATATCAACAAAAGTCAGGAACGATATTGAGCTATTTGAGCAGCAATGTGTTTGTAACTAATAGTATTGAATGTATGTTCAAACCGCGCTCGTATTAATGGGTTGTGCATAAACAGAACTTATTTCAATGTGTAAACTTAAACATTCTTCAAATAATTTAGTTATATTAGCTATTTTACTTAAGTTTTTACAATCAATTAATGCGGAAGCAACTGGACTCCAGAGAGTGGCGACAGGATATTAAGGTCTTGTCTGAGGTTTACTCACTTTAATATTGTTCTGGCTTCGAAGTCTTGTCAATACTAGTAACCCCAAAAAAAAACACTAAAAATAAATAACAGGGCGTTTTTCGTACGTCGTACTGGCGTACGAATCGAGTATTGCAGCATTAACACCCCCTATTCAGGCAATTATTAAGGTAACAATTATGTCATAGCAAGTATGTGGTTCATTATATGCGATTGTCGTGAGGCAGGTGAAAGACAAGCCTAGGGGAAGAAGGTAAAATTGGTATTCCTGTTGGACTACCAGCCCTGATGTTGGATTTACACGGTGTCATATGTGAAGATCCACATACTGGAAATTGTGTTTAATTTATAATACATGCGCATAAGGAATGAAATTATTAATACCGAGTCTTGCTGAAGCCCACTACCCGAAGAACGGCGACTCCTCCCCCTGGCCACGCCGAAACTTTGCATTTGGAAGCTGGCCTAACCTTAGAAGATGTGATTAATATAACCTTGAAAGGAATCGGTCGCGATTACTGCAAGTGCAAATCACGATCGCCCAAGATAAAGTATGGTCGAGAAACGTCGGTTAGATTCACGATCATGCAGAACCAGCAACACACAACCACAAAAAACCAGAAACATCCCACACTACACACAACACAAAAGAACCAAGCAACACAGCACAAAACGGGTTATACACGAATTGCTGGTTATAAATAGATCGTGAGAATTTATGAGTTATAATGCCAGACACTCCAACCATTGGGGTAAACCATGGTTTACATTGTGGTCAATAAATGAACATGGATTTATAGTTGTAACATGAAATCAATCCTGAATAATAAGTTAAAATAAATGTGGTTATCAAATAATCTCGATGACATTTATGGTAGATATCATAGTTGATGATCCGTACACATGCCATTGGGGGTAAGGGGGTATTTGTTAAATGTCTTGGGTGTCATCCCTACATTGGTAGATATGAAATTGAGTGGCTGACTCTATGTGAACTTTGGCCAATTTATTGCCCCTCAATATGGGTAATCACAGGTTAAAATCATGGCATATGATTTCAGAACGCTGTATGGAGTGGACTTTCAGTTAGAGTAAAACAATCTTGAACTAAAACCGTTACGTACTAAATTGCTAATCGCATGATTTCATTGTGTAAGCAAGTGTGAACAGTCACTCCACTGGTGCTAAAAGAGTTAAACAATGTGTAGTATGAAGTGATCAATTATTTGGTGTACTAATGGATCATCATCCCTGAGGAACACCTAATAATGGTACATTTGGGTTATATATGATAGTGGTTTGCTGAAGCCATGCGAATCCAAGATGCCGGCGAGGTTACTGAATCTAGGGTAATTACCAGACTTTTGGTTTGGATTACGAAAATGATGAGGTGACGCGTCGTAAGAGTAAGTGACCCAAGTCCAGACCCCCTCCACCTGTCTATGGGAGTTTAAAGGTAAAGAATGTGGTTATATGAGTGATACGATGTGTAGGAGTGTGAAGTCCACATTCCTGTGGGTTAAAAGGGTAAAAATGGTTATATGACGTGATGAGTGGTGTAAGGTGTTGAAATCCACTCCCCCGGGGATTAAATAGGGGTAATAATGTGTTAATACATGAGTGAGAGTGGTGGTAGCAGAGTGGAATCCAGCACATCTCCCTGGGGGTTAAAACGGACAAAGATGTGGTTAATTGACGTGAGAGTGGTGTAAGAGTGATGAAATCACATCCCCTGTGGGTTAAAAGTGGTAAAATGTGGTTAATGACGTATGATGGTGTAGAGGCACTGAAAACCCACATCCCGAGGGTTAAAAGGGTAAATGTTGTATATCATGACGTGATGAGTGGTTGTAGAGTTGAAATCCACATCCCTGGGTAGTTAAAAGGGTAAAAATGTGGTTAAATGGACGTGAATGAGTGGTGTAAGCAGTGTGAATTCCAATCCCGCTGGGGTTAAAGGGGTAAAAATGTGGTTATATGACGTGATGAGTGGTGTAAGAAGTGGAATCCACATCCTGTGGTTAAGTTTAAAAGGGTTAAACGATGTGGGTCTGAATCAGCGCCGTTAAAGTTAATGTGATCGATGTGATGGGTTGGAGGGAATCACGTGGGGTTTAAAGAATGTGAATAACGGATGATGTGAGTGTCCCCGTCTGAAGGTTCAAGAGGATAAAACACTCTTTAAAAACAGCCGTGAGAATGGGTGGCCGAAGTGGTCTGAGCGGGGCAATTTCACACGGGCAAGAGTGCTGGTGAAAACGGACCTGGTCCCGTGAGGGGTTCGATCCCCGCCTGGTTAGGCTGCCGAACATGATGAAGCATCGGTCTCGTCCATGTGGATGTCCTCGCAACTCATTAGGTCTCACAACTCCCACACGGGTTTTTTTTTGGGGAAAGTTCCCCCACTTTTTTAACTATATTACTCTTGGTCGATAATTAATACATTTTAAATTCGTTGGTTGTGGTGACTGTTCACAACTCACCTCATTAAATCATTATCTGGAAAGTATTTAAATTATCTCATTACACTTCGAGGAATTATGCCTTTCGATTAAATAATCATGGACATCCGGGAAGGGTAAAAATAAAATTAATATTAATTAATACACGTTTCCTTCCAACAACTTCGAACGTCAGAAGCTGAGGCCGCATCAAGCACGCGCAACGGTACCAAGCAAAGCTTACGCAGGTTGCGGTCGATGTGATTGGATTGAGCGAATATAAAATGTACAATGCATGAATAGAGTATCTGAGCAGTTTATCTTCTTATCCACGATTCGTTTACACTGATTTTTGTAAAAGCATCGAAGAAGCACAACCCGTGTGATCGTGTGCCGCCATCTTGGTTAGAACAACTTCGAGTGCACTGGAAAAGCGGATCTCGTTGTTTGAACGGAATCCCTCACACGGAATGCTCTGTGAAAATGCCGTTTTGTTGCAGCAACACCTACACGTCCTATGATGTACGGAAAGGGGTTTTGGGAAATCACGTTTCACATGTTTTTAAATGTTGCTCAACAGTGTCGTGTCACTTTACTGTGAAATATATCTTCAGTGGTCTGGCAGCTTTCATCACTCGGCATCGTGTCACCACACAGCGAAAATCTGCAGGGCTCAAGCGGCTTGCTATCGCTTGCCAGGCGACTGGTTCCGTATCAACCGGTTCCATGCCGCCAGGGAAAGAGAGACAAAGCGATTTCGGACGTGCTTCGTCACGTTTCACACAAGATGGCCGCCGAGTCGGATAAAAACAATACTCCAAAATGGAATGTTCAAGACCAAAAGCTGCACTCCCCCTGTCCTTGTTTATGCGAACTCATATTATTATTGAAACGTGCTATTTAATACTTTTATTGTTACTCTGGTTTTTCATTGTATTCTTCAAGATCTGACAAACTGCCAATGTCCCCTCACTGTTCGGAGTTTGTCCTTTTGTGCATGTGCACGTGACATGGCGGAGGAGTTGTCGGCTGGGCCAGAGTGATGCAACGTGGAGGTGTGTCGTCTCATCCCCATTGGCTGAGAGTGCGGCTCTGCCGTGATGGAATGCCCCGAAAACCAGTGTACTGGTCCTCATTTGCGCAACCACAGGAAGGATGACAGACTGAGTTAACCCCCTCTGATTTGTTACGCAGCATGAGAAGCGCCAAATAAGCATAAGACCTCCTGCGAGACGTCACAGCTACCAGCGAATAAAGAGCCAAGAGACGCAGTCCTGAATATGACCACTTCTGTACAGCACACTCCCTCCACCAAATACACCACACTTCCAATCTCGCCTCAGACACACCTAACCCACCTCACCCTGGTATACCTACCCTCAACCACGCTATTGCCTTACCACCCACCTTTCCCATCATTCTGTACCCCCCCGCCCCACTCCCGAACTACACCCCATCTCTCTCTGGTAACACCCAACCCATTCATGTACATCATATCCCCTCTGGTGCACGACCAAGCCTTTCACCCATCCTGTACATGACGCTGATGTGGTGTATTGGCATATGTGCAAGCAATGCGGGGAGTGTTGTGGGGCGTGGAGATGGTTTTTTTAGTCACGTGTCGGTCGAGTCTGCAGCCTGGCATGGATCCCGGCGGCCCGGAGCAAGAGATGGCGCCGTGTTGCGCCTGTTCAATTGGTCACGAGGCATATAGGTGTCGCGCGCTTCTAAGGCGTGTGGTAGTCTACGGTCGTGTAATTCGACACGCAATAAACAGAGTTTACGGCAAACCCTCACGACTCTACGTGCCTCACTGCTCTCCGGACAAATACATTGGCGACGAGTCTGTTTCGGATCGACGCGTGGCAGGTGCCTGGTTTTTCCCTCGGATATTGACTTGGATCTTGGGGCCGGATGCAATTGATTGTCGGCGCACGGAGCGCCGGGAAATCACGCAGCTAGCTCGTTCGAGTTTCGACCACTTGGCGAGGAGACCCTGGGAAGCGCATCGCAAAGTTTCGCGCGCCCGGGCCGCCGCGACAGTCTTCGGTGCGGGTACGAGTCCCTGGCAGCCAGACATCTCGCCGGCGCCTGCACCGTCAGCGTGGTTCCAATTCACGGTTCGAGTGAACGGCTGGGCTCGGAGAAACGTTTTATTTTGATTTGCAGCCTCGGAATGGTTTTCTGCAATTGCCACGGCTTAAAGGACAAGGACATTAAGTTCAACTCAGAAGCGGCGTCGCTGTCGCACAGCTCTGTGGATGTCCGGAGCCTCGATGGCCAGTGGCGCGGCAGGTGATCCGGAAGTCCGCGAGTGTACCAAGCGCCACGGCCGCACGCACAGTCTTCGGTGGCGGGTCGTGACGCGAACGTTGCACGCAGTCAGTCGGATGGCAGTCTGAACACTCAGGGACGTCTACGGTGTGTGTGCCGAGTGTCCATGGCCATCATAACTGTCATGAATGGCGGTGTGCGAAGAGCGACCCTGCTCCGGGTCGAGACCTACTGCCGGTACGGTTTTTGTGGGCCTGGCTACACTTTACGCCTGGGTCCGAGTCCTGCGCCTGGCATAGAGCGATCCCGGCGGCCCGAGAAGAGATGCCGCCGATTTGGCGCCTGTTTTTCATTTGTCCGAAGGTGACAAGAACCAATGACAGTGGAGGTCGAAGTGATCGGGGCACCTGATCGTGTTCGATTGAACCGGAGCGGCGGTGTCGATCGTACGAGGCACCGCTCGTGCACTCCCCGCAACGTCTTTTCAGGTCTACCCTCGATTGCACACGTATAACCGTGAAGCGCTACCAGGCGGTTGGTCAGGGCACACGTCTTGGTCGGCCCATCAAGGTCAGCGGGTCGGCTCTTGCGGTTCGTGGTGCGAGGGGAGGCTCCGCCTTTTGGGTCGGAGCGGGTTGGTCCCGCATTCAACATCGACTGATGGCCCGGCCAGTGGCCTTGGACGGCCCGTGCAGGCCGGTTGGAGTTGCGGCGAGGAGGAGGGGTTCCTGTTTCCGGAGTAGTACCTTCCAGGTGCACCTGTGGTCTCCCTTCGAGACCCGAGGGCGAGGTTCTGGCGGCAGAGCCGCGACGATGCAACATGGGTTGCCGTTCATTGCTTCCTGCAACTGCGGTATCGGTTCTGGAGCAACGGGAGCCAGGCCAGCTGCGACGGACTCTCGTGCTTACCGCTGTGCTATGATACAGTGCACACCCTTCCGTTCCAGAGTGCGATTTCAGCGGATGATTGGACGGCCGGTCGCGTCAAGAAGTTCGGCGGTCCCGCGACCATAGACGGTGTCCTCGTCGACGTTCAGATGACGACCGGACACGCAAGTCGCCTCGAGTCGTGGGCAACCAAAGAGGCGTACGCGCAATGTGGTTCATGACATTGCTAATTGTTGTGTATTGATTATCGCGGAACGAGTTGATTCCACATGGCATTGTTAATGGCAAATGTCGACAGTCCGCGTGTGAAGCTTAATGTGTTGGTTGCAATCGATCAATATGATGACCCAATATTATCCATATGATGACCAATGTGAATCATATGATGACCAATAATGACAATATGATGTGAAGAGCTTGCGGACGATTCGTTGCGAATAAAGAGGTCTTGCTGGATCTCCGGCTTCCGGGGCAGTCCGCGGTCGCTGCCATCTATGTGTTGGATTTATATTGGGGAAACGCGCTGTACGCGAAGGGAAGTGCATCTGCGCAGACGATGTTCTTGCTGTTATTATGACGCGGAATATATCCAGTCAACGCTGTTTCATCTGTATGGACGCGGCGTTGAAGTCTCGACTGATTTGATGCGTGGTTTGTATGGGATTTGCTGGTATGCAGCCGGCTAATTGCCGGTTCGACTCGCATGTGGGACGCCGGCGCTGTTCAGCGTGCCCTCCCGTTACTCTCCGCGGGGGCCGGGCGTTATCTTCCTAAGGCCTGTCCCCCGCTGCTCCGCGCCAGCGGGCGGCGACCCTTATGTCGGGCAGACTCAGCGTGTTTACCTGTTTCTGTCTGGGGGAGTGCGAGCTTATCAAACGGGCAAGGACGGGGCGAGTTGGCAAGCTTTTGACAAACAGAGCTTGTCGGCCAGGGGGGCGCGGGAGGTCTTCTCGGCGTGTCACCACGCGACCTCCGTTGCACGTGTGGAGCCATGAGCCGCCTGGGGGCGCTTCGGCTGCGTAGTGATGCTGTGATCCCCAACTTGCTTTTGTATCTTTAACACGGCCAGGGTTTTTGGTCTGGCAGGCATCATTGGGTTCTGTCGTGCACTCAGTACTCGAGCACCTGTCCACTGCATTTTGGGATTCAACATCGCTCGCTAATCGGCACGATATATCTTTGATGGGGAATTAGAAGGATGAATGGTGTGCCAGATTATGTCGACGGCATTGTTGTGACAGGTTTTGCAGATTGAAAGCCCATTTTTCTTAGTGCGCCGTAGTGATTTTTGCCTATTATGCTTTTTATCATTATAATTGTCTTTTATAATCATGTTTAGGAGGGAGGAATGTGGCTGTATTGGCATACGGTGGGCTAAGGCACAAATGCGGGGAGCGTTGTGGGGGCGTGGAGGAGTGGTTTGTAGTCACGTGTCCGCAAGGCATATAGTGTTCGCGCCGCTCGAGGCGTGTGGTAGTCTACAAGTAGTGTACATCCGGACACCAATATACAGAGTTTACGGCAACCCTCACGACTCTACGTCCTCACTGCTCTCCGGACTCGACAGCTCCCTTCCAGAGAAAGTGAACAAACCAAGAGAGTCGTTATTGTGACACAATGCCACTCTGAGATTCTGAAAGCCAACAAACAAACCAGAATTGAATCCCATTGGGAATCGTGAAAGTTGAAGGCAGCTACCGGATGGGACGCATTGGGGCAAATCCTTCGGACCCCATTATTTATGAACTAGAGGGAACCACGGGGTTAACCTTTCCCAGGTCAGAACTGCAGTAAGTGTGGTCGTGGTGGTGCTGAGATGGTTCGTCCAACCAGACGCAGTCCCTTGGGTAAGACCTGAGGCGGTCCTTTTGGATTGGGTGCTGGAATGTCTATCCCAGAGAGGAATGATCACCTGTCTCCATTATCGTCTGATCTCAAGCGTTTGGAACACGAGTAATGCAAGCACCTCCTGTGTTTCAGAGACGGTATGTGGAGAGTTCATCGGGTTTGTGGTTACACCCTCCTGTTGGTTGGTCGCTTCTGAATGGTTACCATGGCTCAAGGAGTTCCTGCGCTGTGTCCAATAGAGTTAACTCCAATGATAGTTGAGGTAACAACCGGTCAACGAGCGTATTATGGACGAAGATTTTGTCACTCCTTGGTGTCGTTTCCCAGGTCTCTGTATTGTGTCCAACTCGGGCGAGTGTACCTCACCGTGATAGTACGCATTCTGTGCACGCTCAATATGTGGTTGATTCAGTGCCCCAGGCGAGATCTCTTCTAGTCTTGGGATTTCAATGCATCGATGGAATTGATTACGATGGCTATGACACATGTGTGGGTCCACATGGGTCTGGAACTACTGTAAAATCCTAAGAACTAGCTACGAAGTTCCTTGACTTTGCAAGAAGTCATGGACTTAGGGTGGCTGTTCATGGTTTCAGCACCCCACAGGCTCATGCGCTGAATCTTGGCATTCCAACGCTGGTAGTGTGGAAGGAGCATTGACCATTGTCTCGTTGAATGATTCTGGAGGCTGATCCAAGAATCTGCAAGGTCTACGGAGTGCTCAGTTTCTCAATACCGCCACAGGCTTGTTGTAGCAGACTCCTGAAATGCACCTTAAATCCAGGAGACATGGTACCATCCCCAGCTTGGCTGGATCCTTGGCAAAGCTCTAAGGAGAGGGTAGCTGGAGGAGTTTGCGAACAGCTGAATGGAGATTTGGGGTCTGGTGCTTTGAGGGATCTGAAGAGTTTGTGGAGCTTCATAGACCACCTCTTGATGTTGCCCGGAAATGTCTTTGGAACTCACCATCGGCGAAGAAGAATTTTTGTTTCTCAGGGACATTGGATACCAAATTGACCAGAGTCGCGGCCAGGCTGAATGGCAAGCTGAGCTGTTTTCAGTCGGAGCTGAAAGCATAAACTGTACGTGCCTAAGGCCTGTCACACCTTGAATTTAGCCAGCGTATGGCTGACGTATGCAAATTGGGCTAAAACGTAAGGCACCGTTGAATACGTTATGGGTAAGTTTGTATAGTTTATAGATGCACGCTGACAGTACGTCGTAGTACGCTGGCAACGTCGTAGTGGCGCTGGCATACGTTCGTAGTTCGCCGAGCTGTTATGACATAATTTCCCCCTGCTTGAATTCCGACGTTATGCCAGCGTATGACTCACACGTTTCCGCATAACGCTGGCATAAGTTTGTATGGCCGAGTTCCGATCGTTGACACACGTCGACATCACGTTACTTGTAGTTTACTCATCAGTTCGAAACTACGTTCGAGGTAATGTTTAGCGATTACCATGAAACATTTCTAACTCATGACGTAACGTGTTGAAGGGAACGTTATACGATTCGGTCGTTGACACACTCGACCACACGTTACCTTTACAGTTACTCAATCAAGGTCCAAACACGTGGAGGTATGTCCGCTTAGTGGTTCTCACCTTTTGTAGCCGCGACCCCCCAAAAAATATTAAATAAAAAAAAAAATGAAGAGGATTCTCTCCTCTCGCATAGAAGAGGGGAGGGGCGTCTCACTTGTGTTGGATCCGCTCCCTAACTAACTTACATTTAAATCACAGGCCATTAATCAATGTGCTACAAATCTAAAACGATGGAAGGTGAGCTATCTCGGGAACAAGCTTATCCGCTAACTTGACTGAAGGAACCTCATTTGTGTGCAATCGAATTACCAATTGACGAACAATATATTGTTTGTTTAATTGTTTGACACGCCTTCCCGCGACCACCAAAACAAACTCTCCACCCCTCAGTTTGAGGCACCATTGTCTAGCGTACCGAAACTTAATTCTAAACACTATGAGTAACGTGCTTTGAACACTATGGGTAACGTCTCAACGCAATTGACGTATGAGACGGTAGTTGTGAACGTCTTCCAGGACGACCCACAGTTAAGACTGAGACGTGTTTCTAACTTACAGCTACCAGCTAATAATGCGTCGTCATTAGCAGCATTTTAGGCGGAATTGGTAATAATAATGGGTTACACAGGAGGAACCCGTCAGTGTTTCAACTCCGTGAGTGAGTACATGTACATGTGATCGGGAGAATGGAGGATCCGGATAAGGCCTGAGCCGATCAATCACTACTCGCGTCCTCAATCACCACAACAGAAGACCTCCACTGATTCGGACACCTGTACCCAGTTGCGTGCCAACATAGAGCCAGGAGAAAAGATCTGAACGGAGGACAGAACTGGTGAGACCACTGATCGGGAGAGCGACGGCAGCTTGGCATATATGACCAGCTCCAGGTGAACTCGTTCGGAACGAGAAACGAAGCAGCCCTTCACCAACTTCCCTGCGTATGCCCCCAGCGTCGTTCGACGAGCTGTACTAGCCAGAGTGGGTCAAGGCCATAACCAAGCAGTACACCGTTCTACAGGATTCCGCTTGAGCCTGGCATGAGGCTGGCACTGCCTTTGCGTCACTTGCCTTCCTGGAAAGTCATGCCTCCATCAATTGGGATCGGAGGGTCCTCATAACACAGTCCTAGTGTCGAGACGAAGATTTCTGTGTCCAGCCATTATTACGAGTAGTGGATGAGGTGCTGGTTTGCCCAAGTACTCCTGAGTGGTTGGCCCATAGGTGACAAGTTCTTCCAAGATGGACAACTTTCCCCATACATGTGGAGAGCAACTTGGACCAGCGGAACAGCACAAGTGGCCTGCCGCTGTCCTCCAAAAGAGTGGGTCCACCAATACTTCAACTAGTAAAGGCATTCTGACTCTATTGTTCTCGATGGCGCTTGTGCGCATGCGGACTACATAAATCAATGTTGCCAGATGCGGCACGGTACTGGATCCAGCATTCAGAATGGCGCAGATATTCATGACTCTGAGCTGAAGGTATGCCTGAGACCGGTACCCTTGTTGTCCCTACACTGAGCAGCTCTTCCAAACGACAACAGGACCGTCTTACTTCTTCATCGGTGACGAGTGCCTTGCCTTACAACAACTTAGATGAAAGCCATACGCCCCGGGAATGAACGAATGAGAATACGCATCTTCCACTGCAGCCTTAGCCGAGCAAGGAGGGTAGTAGACAAATGATTCGGCATCCTGTTAACAGATCCAGGTTCTGTTACAGTCCATGCAGCATACCCCTCCACGTATCAGCTCATTGTCAAAGCATGCTGGATTCCTCCAACTCATGATGACCAGGTAATTCAATGCTTTACATAGCATTATATTATACAGTCATAACACATGCAATTCAACTATTAGCCTGTGGCTTATAAAAATTATATGCTTTACCTTTAATGTTATAGTGTTCTTCATGTTATCTTTTATTGTACCAGCCGCACTTGAATCATATGTTTTTTATTATAGGTGCGCATTATAAGTAAATAAAACTTAAATTCAAAAATTCCCAGGTACACCAGGCACTACAGACCAAGCCAGCTTACGCGGCAGAGAATGAGAACCGCGACTTGTTCCAGGAGCATGTGGAGAGGGACGATCACCTTGAGAGGTATACACAGGACAGCTTACTGCCAACACAAGTGCTCCAGGACGGAAGAAACAGAGGAATCTCCTCAGCCACTGGGTTAAACTCCCCTGCTGGGCAGTTCCGTGGCAAGATAGGATGTCATAGAATAGTTTGTATTTACTGCATTGTTCAGGGCATAATAGACCTCAGAGGCAGTAACATTCCTTCTTGAATGAACATCGTTTCATTATGATTTATTACAAGGATAAAGAATATAAAGGATAAGGGCCATAAATTTATTGGCTGCTCATAAGAGCCCATCTATTGTGGACTGCACAAAAAACAATACGTCCGAAACTGGACTCTCGAGGGACCTGTTTTTTTTTAAATTGCAAGGAGAATGTGTACAGGCATCATATTAAAAAAAGGACCACAAGGTGTCCAAGAACAGCGACCTAAAGGTTTTTCGTCTTTAAAAATAAATAAAAAATAAAAACAAAAACAACCAAAAACTTCCAATATTTCGTACACGTTGACTTGATTAAGCCAATGGGCCGTTCATTACAGTATATATTACCAGGAAAAATATAGTGTTATGTTAGAAATAAATAATGTATTACGAATTACAACACAAATTACATGGAATAATCTATACCATCAGTAACGTGGAACTTTCGAACTTTAAAAAATGTCCCGAATATCATTTAAAGTTCATGATAGCGCTCTCAAAAGCCACCCCTCAAGTGCGAGGATGTTAGCAAGTGTTTATATTTAGGAGATCGAGACGTATGTATATAAAGGCCGAGTCCTAATATAAAGGTTTTCGTCTTCACAAAGAGAAGAAGAAAGAATACGAACAACGACGAGCTCTCTTTTTAGAGCAGCTGTTCGCGATACGGAGACACTCCAAAAAGTATAATCCTTTCGCGAATAGATACATTGTCAGTTTTACCACGCCAGCAGATATTAGCGCGAAAAGTTCCGGGAAGGGTATTTTAGCCTGCCCCCAAGGGAGTGGGCTCCCTGTTTGGTGAGGCGCTGTTGCTAAACACCCTGTCCCCCAGGTCCAGTCTCTCCCTAACGTCAGTCACGCCCACCAAAACGTGATACCATACGTTTTGGCCGAATTAGAATTGAAGTCGTCTGCCACATAAATTTGATTACCATGGCCTGCCATATGCCTAAAATTCGCAAGGCGGGTTCTACGTGCCAAGATAGAGGGCTGTGATAATTCATATTATATGTTGCTTAAATTGATTGTAGCAAGTACATGAAATCCGGCCTCGTCCCGTTGGCCAGCTTTCCATCTGGAGCGATGCAGCCTGTCGCTACCGCTTGTTATATGTTTATGAAATTAAATATATAAAAAAATAACATCAGACAAACATCGAGTTTGCTCAGCTTTTATTCAGGCTCTGAAAAATAATGCAACAAAACACTGGTCCAAAGGTCATAAAAAATGCCAAAACATCGGCCAAAACAATGTCTCTGCAAATGTGAGAAAGTACACAACCAAAAGCTGTCACGTACGTAGTTCTTCTCTGGTGGTGAGGAGGTGTCTCAGCTCCGCCACGCACGGGCTGCTTTGCAATAAATAGGATGCGCTGACAGTTGAGCATTCCTGAGAACCCAGAGTGTTTGAAGAGACTATTGACAGCTTCTGTGTCAAAGGCGTGGGTCTGGATCAGGTACCTTTGCCAGCCGCACGTATAACAGCAATGGCAGACAGGCAGGAGGTTTGGCTCAACCCATGTTGAGCGGGAGGAGGCACTCAACATCGACCCTGGCACTGAGTCTGCGCATTTGGGTCCATATGCACAGTTTGTCTGTGAAGACGCCAGGATAGCAGGCGTCCTTTTGTCGCACACTTTGGCGAGGTGGCTGTGTCGTGTGTGCCATACATGTTCGCACCGAAGCAGGACGAGGACGGTGTGGGACTGTGGGGAGGTTCCTTCCTCCATCACTGTCGATGCTCCAATAAGCTCACTTAGGATTGGGGTAAGCGTGAACTTTCCTCCGGAGGCCTGCGTTTCGGACAGGCTGAAGCAGGCTGTCACGCTGTAGTTGGCGAAGGCTACGCCAGCTGTGATCGGCTGGGCTTTGCGAGTAACCTTCTGAAGAGCTCCCCAGCTCGTGGCCCCTCTTCCGAGTGCTGTACAACTTGGGTCATCAGTCGTGGCCAAGCTATCCCCTTGCCCTGTGGCGGGAATGAAGGACAGGGAGGCGTGCTGTCTCACAAACACATGAGCTCCACACAGCAAGCCTCGCCACGCCTCAGAGGTCCCGCTGTGTGCATCAATGGTTTCCCTTACCTGCAATTCATGACAGATTGTGAGTAAAATTACAAGGCAAAAATACGAGGCAAATTCAATGATTTTAGTATCAATGATTAATTTGCTTAGAGATCTGCAGTAACAGTAAAGCTATATAAATAAATATTGTAGTTCATATAATGTGTTTTATACTTAACTTTTGAACAGGGCTCAGCACGA
>CM068955.1:177009803-177022342 GCA_035128595.1 Eptatretus atami | reverse complement strand
CAGAACGGGCATCCCTCACGGCTGGTAACACAAAAAGCGCTCCTGGCGGCCGACCCAAGCCGACACGCCCCGACTTCTTCCTTCTTTCTGACCCATTTTCTCAGAGAATCATGGCACCTCTCTGTATTTCATTGAAGGCCATTTGTACAAGGTCAGTGGTTTTCAAACTTTTTTAGGGCGACCCAATTTCAGACCTCTCTACATCGCGCGACCCAAAGATTCAAAACCAATTCATAATAACAGATAAGTATTTCATATGACACAGGAACATTTACTGTTTTACTTTATTCACCATCGTCATGATTTCATAGACGAGTAAACGGAGAATAGCGACAGTATCCAAATAGTACAGTTGAATGTTTCAGAAGTTTAGTCCGAATGACATTTTGATACATCAGTGAGAAGGATGAGCCTGTTTTCAGAAACCACTTCTCTATTCGTGGAGAAGTAGATGACAATGCCAGGATCAATATCATGTCCATTTCTAGCGATTTCTGTACTTTGTTTTAATCACCACCATGGTGAGAAGACTGCTGCACAAAAGTATGATGAAGGATATGGCATGAGAACCTTAATGGCGCGCGTGACAGGGTGGGTACGACCGGCAGCATTTTGCACCAGAATGTCGACAACGAATTCGTCCGCGCAAGAGCCTGCGCTCCTGAATCCTGCTGGAGCTGTACAAGCTCTTCCTGTGCTGTATCATCTTCATCAGCAATCGAGTCCAGTGGACCGAGAAAGGCGTCCCGACCACAGAAAGGACTGCACATCAGCTCAGGGAAATAGTGCTCGAACTGTTCAATGAGCGACCGAAGGTGACGTGCTATCTCCCCAGAAAGACTGTCGAGCTCAGTATCATCGTACTGGCAGGTCGTTAGATGCTCACCAGAGGGGGAAAAGGCTGAAGCGCTTAACAGCTGCTTTGTCTGCCAGTAATTTAGAGTCGCCAGAAATCCGCTCATTTTGTCGTGAAAAATCATGAGGTTGGCGTCTTTGCCTTGGAGGGAGCGGTGAGGACATTGAGACGTTCAAAAGATGTCAAACGAGATGCACAGTTCTGACAGCCAAGAGTCCGACTCAAGCAACGCTACCCATGCCGTTTTCCTTTTGTGCGTAGGAACTCCTTCAGTTCATCTTTGAGCCTCGTAAACGCGCTGAAGAAGGTTTCCTCGAGATAACCATCTTGACTTGAGTGTAGAATAGTAAATTCTTATGGTCGGCGTCCATCTCCTGGCAGAATAGCCTGAATAACTAGTGTTGAGGGCGCTCGATTTGATGTGATTCACCATTTTTACGACTTCTGAGAGCACGCTCTGCAAGGTTTCTGGCCAAAGTACGAGAGGCGAGCGCTTCCGGTGAATCATGCAGTGTACCATGGAGGTCTGAGGAGCCACCTCAAGCAATTTAGCCTTGAATCCAGAACGCACTCCTAACATTGCTGGCACGCCGTCTGTTGTAGAACCGAGCAACTTTCCGAAGTCAGTCATGGTCACGATAAAACTGCTCTACTTTCCCAAAAATGTCCTCGCCTTTGGTGGTGGCCTCCAATGGTTTGATGAGCAGAGGCTCATCGACAAAGTATCAGCCTTGATGAAGCGGACCCAGACGATGAGTTGCGCGTACGATGCGATATCAGTGGACTCGTCCAACTGTATGGCGTGCCACGGCGATTCCTTGATCTGTACGACCTGAGCTATTACGTCCAGACTCATATCTTCAATTCTGCGTGGATGGTGTTGTCAGAGAGGGGTATAACTGCCAGTTCTTCGCCGCTTCCTCCAACCATCAGAGTACCATGTCCTTTGCACATGGCAGCACAAGTTCTTCCGCAATGGAGTGAGGCTTTTTAGTCTTGGCAACATGGAGCGACACTCGATACGAGGCCTCTAATGCCCGAGAATTGTTCTGATGGCATGTACCCTCTCTGTCAAGAGCGTATTCTTGAGTGCAAGAAGTTTCCTCTCAAAGAACGCTCCTCTCTTATCCTGATAAGGCGCATGTTTTTGTAGTCAAATGCCTCTGCAACTTATTTTGTTTCAGAGACTCAGTAGAAAGCACTTCGAAACAAATCACACACACTGAGGCCTCTGTGCCCCACTTTTATCCACCACGTAGTAAAATCCAAGGTCCAGAAATTTATCCTGGTAAGAACGTTCTCGAGATTTGCTGGTGGCCATTTGCCATCACAATAGGTCTCGAGTCGTACGTGGAGAGTGAATAGACGTTAATGATAGAGTCAGAGTCTGAGTCTGAGAGGCCGTGGATCAAACCACTAATTTCCCGCCAAAATGAACCGCCCTTCAGCGAGCCCGCGCATCGGCTGGATCCCATTCCAAGCGTCATGTTGCGCCGGTTCCCATACTTTGAACGAACCGTTTATATTACATCCTGTAAAGCGAACACCGATCGGAAATAGACAATATTTTTTCGCTGCAAGCGGACGCCCGCGACCCCACGAAATTTGCTCGGCGACCCCACTTGGGGTCGCGCCCCTGGGTTTGAAAAACCAAGGTATAAGTGGTTATTTTGATTGCTGGGGTAAGACTGTTCCTATGTGACACTGCAATCTCTTGTAAGTACGTGCTTGTAAATACGTGCCTGTTAATACTGTTATGGATCCAGGGTTCGAGTATTGCCACGCGGGGAAGCGCTCGAGTTCCTCCCGAACACTTTGTCCTAGGGCCATAATTCTGCGTGCTAGCGGGTTGCTAAGCAACCACGAGCACCGATTGGTACTGTCAATCCGGCAAGGTTACACGACTTCGCGTGATACCTTACCTGTGGATGGCTGCATCAAGGGGGGGGGAGGGTCTCGTGCCCTCGATGCATACTTGCGCTAACTTACCCGATCAGGTGCAGCCGAGCAGAGCTGCCAACACCGGCTAACAAGATCCAATCGGTGGGGTAAAACTTCCCGGCAAGCTGTGTGCGTACTACTCTGGACCAATGGAGGAAAAGACGTGACGAACTGGGTACATTTCTAACAAGCAACTTAAATTATAATTAAGGCGAGGAAAGGGCATGCAGCACAATAATCAAAGGTTTAATTACAAAAGCAATATGTACAGCAGGGGAAAGCAAGGATTTGTGAGGTGCAGCAAAATAAATGCAAGTATATGCAAAAGAGGACAGTGCGGAACTCCACGAACCAGAGATTCAGTGAAGATTCAGAAGAGAGCCCTTGGATCAAGGCCATGAGAACAAAATTTCACAGTTTTGTTCATGAATCATGACCCTTTACCAAAAAATAGGAGGTGGAGATTTTGAGTTCTGGGAGAACTCCCTCCCACCTCCTAAAACCCGTAAATGGAGATAACAACCAACAGAGCTAACCCGATATTACGAACATCTACAATCTTATTTACACGAACATGACAGGCAACATCAGACACGTACCCGAGGAAAGTAAAAGCAAAGAAAGAGGGAGACAGTTTGAGGAGTTAGTGGCCTCTTTCTGTACCTGACGACGGACACCAATGGACCAACGCCACCCAGTCGCTGGTTGGTGTGGTGGGGGGGGGGAGAGATGGTGAGGAGGGAGGAAATTGGTAGCAGGGAGGAGATGGTGAGGAGGGATAGAACAGGTTTGTCTCCAGTGCGTGAGTGGAGGAGGTGGAATGAGGTGTACAGTGATTGGCAAATGAGGCGGAGAGGAAGGTGTACAGATGTCGGTCAATGGGAGTTTTGGAAACAAATAAATGAACGTGTGAGAGGATCGTCCCAACTGTGAATGTAAGAGGTCTGTTCATTCTAACGGAGTCAGACGGCACTCGGTATGGTGTTTCCCGCTTTTAGGTGGACTTGGTTCCGCGATTCCAGGAACCAGAAAGGACAGGCCAGATGTGAGAGAAGCAGTTGAGCCAGACGATAGCAGGGCAGGCAAGAGCGAGCGGGCCAGACGAGAGAAGAAAACTCTCTTTTATACTTCCCCAGTAGTGACGGTGCTTGAGAGTGGAATATGCGGAGCGATGGGTGTTTCCCCAAGCCCACATTGGTGTGGGGACTCCAACCACTGTGTTGGCCCCGCCCCGGCGAGGATTTCCCACTGGAAATGGCCCCATTTGCTCCACACCTGGGCAGGCAACGGAGCTCCTAGAATAACATGGAGTGATCGCATCTGGCGGCGCTCTCCGGCCACGAACATGCGCTGGATACCAAATGGGTGCCGCAGTTGAGCGGAACGCTTGGGCAATCCTCACGACGTTGAACTGCGCCCAGTGCACACTCATGCCTTGAGCTAGACACCAGATCTTCCAGTCCCAAGTATCTATAAGGGTACGGGCCACTCCTTTGTCGCCTGCTAGTCCAAAGGGAGGTGGTGGTCATTGGTCGTGACGGTGGTTGAGCGATGGCAGCAGTGGTGTAGCGTAGTGATTGTAGAGCGGCGAGTTCGTGATAATGGCAGTCATGGTTGTGATTGTGGCATCAATGGTGCGTGTAGGCGAGTTTGAGCTGTGGTCTGATGATGTGGGGATTATTATGAAGGTGTTGCAATGGTTGTAGAAATGTTGTAGTGTTGGGGTTAGAGTACGGCGAAGGTCTGAGGTGATGTGTCGTTGGAGAATGGCGTGAGGTTTGAACAGGAAATTGCGCACATATGCTAATGAGCCGCTTCTGGTGCCAAGGTCTGTGGCGTGCATGCATGCGTGAAGGACAGGAGGGTGTCATGTGTGAAGGACAGGAGGGTGTCATGTGTGAAGTAAAGTAAAATAAGTAAAATCGATAGAGGATGAGAATAACGACCTAGCTAAAAGCCCTCGCAATGTATTTTGTCCCATAAACTCACTAGACATAAGGGAAAGGCTATCTAAAATGGATACTAATGAAATAACTGTCTGGGAACCACTATATATATATATATATACATATATATATATATATACATACATACAATCATAAATGAAATGTATCATGATGTGCACAATTAAGAATAAATTTTTGGTTGCTGTGAGCCCCTTCTAGTGTGGGCCCGGCACCGAGGCGCCATTGTGAACCCAGTGTTGCTCTCTGATTTTGATGTACCGTACCAAGTTACAGAACGTTGGTGCTGCCGAAGCAGTTTCTTGGCAAGGGTTATACTGGGTGGTTTGCCATTGCCTTTCCAGCAGTAGTTTGGGCAGGAATTCATAATTTGTTCATGGTGCCGGAGATAGCTCGCCTTCTCTTCGCAAAGGACATCGCGGGATCTTTCACGTTCACCAACTCATGCCAGCATATGCGACACTCAGTTTAACGTCCATCCGAGGGAGGGCACGCACACACTGATGAACCACCCTGCCTGTGAAACACTGGGATGACAGTTTAAAGCTGGGTCGGGATTGAAAACCAGCCTGGACAGCTTAGAGGCGAGTGTGAGTGTTACTCTCGGGCACCCCAATTAAATGCATGTGAAAACCACGAATTATGGGAAGAGTTTGTGTCCAAAGTTGGAGAATATTTTGAAAAATTGAGGAAGTAATGTTTTTGTCGTAAACAGGCAAACTTCCTCACAAGTTTGAAGAAAAGTCCAGGTCAAGTCTTAACTCTTAAGCGTCTTCGTAATTGAAGTTTTGAAATCAAACCATTCTCAAAAGGGCAAGGAGTGGGCAAAAGGGCAAAGGGCAAGGAATATCAACCTATTCACATGGAGGCATGAAAGAGATGCAATGGGTTCAAAATCAATAAACATACCTGTTTTAAGGCCTGTGGCAAGGCTGCTGCAAGCTGACTGTGCAAGTGTGGTGAAAAAGACTCGATCAGTTTGCTCTCGGAAAGCAAACGTAGAGTTCCATGGTCCAAAAGAGTCAAAAACCTACACATGTTCATCGATAAGGAATACTGCATTTCAAAGTTTTGTAAATCAAAGTAGCAATCACAGAGCAAGACCATTTTTAGCCCATAATGTCTATCATACTCTATAAAAACAAATAGGACAGGTTGAACAGTTGTGAATGTCGACAATGATAGAAATGTGTGTATATCGGTGAAAGAACATGAAAATATTTATCAGAAGAGATAGCATGGAAGAAGTTTTCAAATGGAGGAACAAAATTAAGCCAGCCGTCCTGTCTGCAATTGAGAGTGCTCAAAACTTTGAAATGAATGGGATGGACAGCAGCTTCTGGAAACGCATTAATGCACTTTGCGTGAAGTTCCACAATCACAAATAAAAGAGCGAACAACAAACGATTTCCAAATTATTTTCTCCATCAGAAATGCCAAACCGAAGAACATACCTGGTGAGCTCTGCCAGCACGCACACGGCGAAGGACACACAGTTGTGCACCGAATTCAAGTATGACCGCGAGAGTTCATCAGGTCTTCCTGCACCTGAAAATTAGCACGTAATGCATGAAAAGATCCCGTTAATAACTACAACGGCACTCGGTAGAGTGCATACCTCCTCCAGGCTGAACAGTTTACATTCTGTATCCCACCGATCAGTCGGATCTGAATCCGAACCTGAATTAAAATCGAATCGGATTGTTCTCGTCACCGACCCAACTCATTCCACCTCGTTTTGTCATAACTCGTCCATAACTTTTTGAGACATCGTGCTATATATCAGTTTTAGCCCCATCACTCAATGGTGAAAAATCACTCTTAAAATTATCACATATGGATCCGGATCCGGATCTTCACCAAAATCTAAAAATTTCATCCTCATCACACACCCAATCTGTCCACCAAATTTCATCCGTCGTTGATGCCAGGATCTCACACGTTACATTAGTCCTTCATGCCTGTTATTTGTGTCCTTTATGACGTCCAAGGGGGAACCCAAACACAATTGTTTGTTCTCGAAACGATTGAAAATCATTCATAATAGCATTGACTTTCAAGGGATAAAAATTAGAATTTTTTTTGCCAATCGCAAAGTGTCGAAAAAAGGCCAAGAGTGTCGATTTTACATTTCACCAGTGACATCATACCTTGAACCCACCTAAATCTGAATAGCGGCTTACATCGAGAAACAGTGTATTTCGAGCTCGGATTCAGATACTGATTTGTTAATTTTTTTGTATACAAAGTCGAGGATCATGTAAGAACAAATACACAGAAACATATAACAAGGCAGGAGATAAGAGGGCAGGAGAGGGAAGCACAAAATAGTGGGGAACAAAGACAATAGGATATCTGTGGAAGGGAGAGGGATGGGGTGGGGTACACGGGGTAAACAACATGGTACTACATGGACTTTCAGGAAGGAAAACACGGAATTTGAAGGAGGTGGGTTTGGGGTGGATTAACGGGGGTAGTAAAGATCAAGACTTTGGATAGGGGAAGATATGAGATGGTGGTGAACAGCTGTTCTGAAGACCTGGAGGGAGGAGCGGGATTGAAGAGTGTGGGAGTTTGTTCCAGAGGTGGTTAAAAGGAGGAATGAAAGAGTGAAGGTGAGCAGTGATTGTTGATTTTGGTAGTTTCACCAGAAGGGTGGTTTTGGCGGACCTTGAACGCCCTGCAGAAATATGGGGGGGGGACAGATCATAGACAGAGTGGGGAGGGGGGGGGGCAAGGCCAGAGAGGAGACGGTAGAAGACAGAAAGACCACCGACCTGCCTCCGATGAGAGAGTGAGAGACCCAAAGACTCAGCTTCATCGCAGGAGATACCAATGATCTAAGAGCCTTGGTTTCCACAGCGTGAAGTCCAGCTAGATGTGAGGCAGGAGCACCACCCCAGAGGGGGGAGCAATACTCCATCAGACTGCAGATGAAAGCTCTGTAAGTGGTTCGAAGCTCAGGAGTGCCAAGGAAGGACTTCGCACGACGTAGGATGTCCAGTCGGTGACTGGCTGTGGAGGCCAGCCTGGAGATGCGGCTTTTCCAGGAAAGATCGTGGCAGATAGCGAGACCCAAAAGTTTGAATGAAAGGACTTCTTCAAGGGGATTGTTGAGAAAGTTGATGGAGGGGAGGGTGGGGGGTTCCATCTGGTCCTTTCGGAGAGACATTGTGTGAGATTTGTTAGGATTCAAGGTCACATTCCAAGTGCTTGACCAGCTTGTGCTTTTATCCAGGTCTGCAGAGAGTGAAGGGGATGCTGACTGCTGATCAGAGGGATGAGAGATGGTACGGCAGAGGGTAGGGTCATCAGCGACAACAAAAAGAGGATTTTCCAGAGAATCTGAGAGATCATTGATGAAAACCGGTTAAAGTAAAGGGCCAAGAACACTGCCTTGAGGAACTCCAGCTTAGATGGAAAGAGGAGATGAGAGAATGCCATAAAGAGCCATGCGTCGAATGCGACAGGAGAGGAAGTCCACGAGCCATGAATGGAGATTACCTTGGATACCATAAGAAGAGAGTTTGGTAGCATATCCAGGGTAGAGTGACTTTGTCTGAAACCAAATTTATGATCGGAAATCAAGCCAATGGAGAATAGGAAGGATTCGATGTCAGAAGCGATGATGGATTCCATGACCTTGCTGATGATTGGGAGCAGGCTGATTGGTCTGCAGTTGCAGAGATCTGTTTATGCACCTTTTTATGCAAAGCGGTAATGTTTGCTGATTTCCAAGTAGACGGTAGATGACCATGAGATGGTGAGGGGGTGACTACAACAGAGAGAGGGTGAGCAAGAGCAGCAGAGCAGGTTTTTAGAACAAGAGGGCTGATGCCATCTGGACCGGATGCAGAATCTGAGTCCAGGTATGACAGAAAAATCTCCACCTTGTTGGGAGAAAAGGACAGAGTCCAGGAACAGCTGGGTGCAACTGGGTATGGTGGGTACAGAAAGCAATGGGTTGTGGTCACAAGTTTTAGCAGGAAACACAGGTCGGTCGGCCTGAGTGAAGTACCAGACTTGTCAGTGCTGAGGTGGTTCTCTAATAACAGCCAGAGAGATGACTGCTTTTACAACCATATGGTCAGATGAACCAATTCGAGCAGAATAGCAGCAGCAGACATGTTCTGGGACATTGGACAAAATCATATCCAGAAGAGATGGAATACCCTTGGTTGAGATCCGGGTCAGGAAGTTTATAGATTGTGTCAGTCCCAATGAGTCACAGAAGTCCTTTGCTGGAGCGCCATGGCAGGTGAGAGAGGTACCCACACCCAGCCAACTGGCATGATGGCAATTGAAGTCACCACATATGAGGAAAGAGAGTTTGAATGAGAGGGGGGGGGGGGGGGGGGGGGTGGATAGAAGTTGATCCATGATAATGAAAGTCGAGACGACTCCTCTCAGATTCTAAAGGCTGAAAGCAGACCTTCGGATGACGAGCTTCGGGACTTCTTGAGGGACTCTTATCGTAAGAGAAATATTGAACTGAAAGATCATTTCCCTGATCTTCCGGTGTTAATTACGAAATTGAAAGAAATTGTGCGTAACCCTGTCACCCCAAACTTCACTGAGGCTCAGAAGCACAGGTTTAAAAAAATGATCCAGAAAGCTCGACAGGAGCTTCTTAAGTGAGGTCCTTATGGTGTGTTTCTCTATTTATTTATTTTTCTTCTTTACCTTTCTGAGCACATGAATGTCAATTTCGGAAGTCTAAACATTAATGGTGGTTCTAGTTTAGAACGCAAAGTTCAGGTAAAAGACCTGACTCGGCGTTTGCACCTGGACGTCTTGTTATTGCAAGAGACGCATGGAGATCTGACTGCCCAAGCCCAACGGAGAAGGCTCATGAAGGGTCGGTGGTTCTTCAGTGATATAAATTCCTTCACTGCCGGGATTGCCTTCTTTGTCTCTCCTTCATTAACACTCTCGCAAGTTCATTTTAATGAAATAATTCCTGGACGTCTGGCTTGTCTTCAGTTCATTGCAACAATCAAATCTTTATTTTTGTAAACATTTATGCCCCAATGAGAATGCTGAAAAGTATAACTTCTTCCTTAAACTAAAGGCCTTTCTAAGCACAATTGACTTGAACTGTTGTTTCATACTGAGTGGTGACTTCAACTGTACCCTTGACCCTGCTTTGACAGAAACTGTGTGGAGCCACATCCAAAATCTGCCAAAACTTTGGAAAAAAATTATAAAAAACTGTGGGACTCATGGATGTTTGGCGTATCCAACACCCCAGACAACGTCAGTTCACCTGGTTAAGATGTGTCCCAGAGACACACTCTAGCCCGGTTAGACAGAATTTATGTCAATGCTACAATGCTTGATAAGATATTAAAATCTGATATCGTGCCTTCTCTTTTCTCTGATCATCTGGTGACAACATTCTCCTTTTAGCTTGCTCTGCAGCAACATGGCAGTCCGTATTGGAAGTTTAACGTCATGTTACTTGAGAATGTTACTTTTTGTGAAGCCTTTAGGGTGTTTTGGAATAGCCTCATAAACGAAAGAACAGTTTAAGTAACCCTAGATTATGGTGGGACTACGCAAAGGCACAAATTGCCGTCTTTTGCCAACAGTTCAATCACTTCTCATCTTTTAGTGCAAAAAAGGAAAGGATTGTACTCGAAAAAGAAATACTGAAATTACAATCTGATGTTGCAAACAACCCCAGTGCAACAAATAACCATCTGCTACTGGAAAAAAGGCCCTTTTAAATGATCTTGTTGACTATCAAGTGAAAGGTGCTATGATCCGATTACGGATGGATCAGATTTATAATTTGGACTCTCCAACAAAATTTTTCTTTCATTTTGATAAAAAGACCACCCATCAAAGGCAAATTGAAACCCTAAGGCTCTCAACTGGGGACATCGTGACATCACAAAATAGCATAAAGAGGGAATTCTATAACTTCTTCTCAGACGTGTTTAAGGCAAACGATGTTGACAATGATGCAATGCAATACTTCACGTCTGATCTACCCACGTTAAGTGCTACTCAAAGGGACCAGCTTGATTCCTTACCTTCCTTGGAAGAACTTACACTCTCGCTTGCTTCTCTGCCGACTGGAAAATCTCCTGGACTAGATGGCCTCCCAGTCGAGTTTTACAAATCCTTTTGGTCCTTACTAGGTCCAGAGCTTTTGGAGGTCTTTACTAGTTCTTTACAATGTGGGGAATTGCCAATGAGCTGTCGCAGAGCAGTAATTTGTTTATTACCGAAAAAGGGGACCCTCAGCTCGTTGGCAACTGGCGCCCAATCTCTCTCTTTACTTCTGACTATAAAATATTTTCCAAAGCTCTAGCTCGACGCATCTCCCCCCTTCTAGAATCTTTGATTCAAAGTGATCAGTCCTACTGTATCCCTAACAGACAGATACATGATAACATATTCCTAATAGAAGATCTTTGGGATGTATGTAAAGCGAAAAATGATAATTTGTTTGATTATGCTCGACCAAGAGAAAGCTTTTGACCGTGTTAGTCATGCATATCTTTTCAAGGTTCTCGAGTGTTTTGGACTTGGTCCCAGTTTACCTCCTTATAAAACTTTTTTTATCATGGCATTTCCTCAGTACTCAGAGTAAACTCTGAACTGACTTCACTTGTAAAGGTTGGAAGGGGTATCCGTCAAGGATGTCCTTTGTCTGGCATTTTGTACTCTTACTATCGAGCCTTTCCTAATCAAAGTTCGCAGCTTATTAACTGGTTACACAAAGCTGCAAGTAAAACCTGTGAAAGTTTCTGCCTATGCTGATGATATTTGTGTCATTGTACCGCACAAGCAAGGAGATCAAGAAACTGGTGTACTGTTTGAACTATTATGGTTTAGCTTCTTCAGCTGCAATAAACTGGAACAAGTGCCAGGCACTGTGGATCGGCCCCATGCCAGCTGCCCATGCCTGTTCTTCCGGAACGCCTCACCTGGTCGAACAACGGAATGAAGTACCTTGGCGTTTTCATCGGTGATGCAGCAACATAAGCAAAGAATTGGGAGGGTCTCGCTGAAGCCCTCGAACAAAAGCTGCTGAAATGGAAAGGCTTACTGACTTTGCTCTCTTATCGAGGCCGAGTCCTGGTCATCAACAACTTAGCAGCATCTCTATTGTGGCACAGGATCAAAGCCATACCACCTCCTGAACATTTTTGTTGAACATACAGAAAACCTTAACAAATTTTTTCTGGAGTGGAAAACACTGGCTTCGTCCACAGATCCTGAATCTTCCATTGGAGGAAGGTGGACAGGGTCTTGTGGACATTGCGTGCAGGGCAATGGCCTTCGGCGTCGCCTCAATCTGGCGGCTTCTCTACGGTCCGTCGGACTTAGCCTGGAGGTCCGCCGCCCTTCTCATCCTTCGTCAAGCTGGTATGCTTGACTTTTCATCAGGATTATTTTAATGAATATGAAATGTATTGATTTGTCCTTGCTTCCACCTTTTATAACAGCATTTTAAATGCTTGGCGTGTTTTTATAGTTGACCGTGATTATCTTTCCTACACCAAAGATATGTTTTTGAAGGAACCTCTGTTTCACAACTCTCTTTTTAAAAGAATAAGAACGGAGCGTTCTTTTATCGATCATTTTATTCAGAACGGTGTCCATTGCGTTTCTGATGTAATGATTGACAACACGAGATGGTTGAGTGCTGTAGCACCAGCAACCAAGGTTGGCATACGGTCCTACCGCCAAGTACCTCTTTTATTATGTGAAGTACTTCAGGTGTACCAGAGAGTTAAGGTACACTGGGAGAGATCTCCTCGCAC
>CM068955.1:176934481-176961956 GCA_035128595.1 Eptatretus atami | reverse complement strand
TTGTTGTAAAAGATGTAATAAACCTGACTACAATAATTCGTAGCGCACACATGTAATTCCCATTAGACAAAGGGGGGATTCTAACTGCAAACACATACTTATCGAAATAACTAAGCTTAGGGACTCTGGCTGTTTGTGCGCACAAGGTTTACAAATCCGTAACAGTATGATCATCAGTCTTGGCAAAATCAATGCTGTACTTTGTTTTGGTTGGTCTTATATCATACATTTGTTTAAAGTTTGCGTATCATAATTGGTTAGAGTTGAGAAGATAAATTAACGAGAATATAGAATTTGACGTGAATGTGTCACTGGACATGCTTCCGCCTGCATTACATGTGAACATTACATGTTTTTCAGAGCACGTGACCTTTGACCTGTTGACACCAAAATGTAATCAGTTCATCTTTCTCCAACAGTCTACATCTGTAGCAAGTTTGTATGAATCCTTTCAGTGGTTTACAGCTCGGTAAACATCCCCTAACAGCTCGGTTTACAAGTTATCGTGCAAAAAAACACAAACGTATGGACGGACAACTGAAAAATATAACGCCTTCGGCCTTTGGCTGCAGAGGAAAAAAACCTGAAGGAACCAACTTGTGTAACTGCTCAGCAGGCAAGGCTCAGATCTGACATTTCGACCACAGAGTGGTCTTCATCGACGACTCAAAAAAAACGCACCCTTCTGTGATCCAATTGCTTGGCCTGAGCCTTGCCTACTGGGCAGCTGCACTGGTTGGTGGAGCCTTCAGTTTGAAATGGTACACTTAACACAACAATTTAATCAAATGAGATCAGCAAGGAATGACCTCCATCAAATTGAGTTCTACACTTTTGAGTGTCTAACCCCTCCTTTAAAAAAAAGACAAGAAAAATGTGGCTTGTAGAACAATCTTTGCAAAATGATTTTAAGACAGGAGAGAGGTACCTGGAAACTAGACTACGCAAACAAAAGCACAACCTCTCTTTGTCCGAGCATTTATTGAATGACCAATTGTATCTTCATTTAAATAAACAGGTGAATCATCCACAAATAGTATGTGACTTGTAGACATTTTAATAATAAAAAAATATAATTTAAAAAAGTAACACTGCTCAGTTTGTATTTATTTATGGTCTTTATTGAAGGGTGTACTGCTGTGGTTTTATCCTACAAGGATGGCGAAAGGTGTGCAATTTAAGGCACAGCAAGAGGACCGTACACAAATGGAGCTCAGGGCAACCAATGGCATGTACCTCGTGTGGACAGAATGGTGATATAATCAATTGATCATTCGTCTTTCAATGCTGGCCACATGAGTGAATCAAGTTCGAAATGCTGTGCCTTTTTCCAAATCGGTTATTTTAACGGCAATTGCACTGGACGGATATCTCTAATAAATACTGCAGGAAAGTGAATTTTAAATGTTCATGAAGCAAACCCTGAAATACTTTATAATGTACTTGTCCACCAGAAGCCTGTAAGCAGCAGCTCCAGCTGTTGTATGTACGTACGAGCCTCAAACATGTGAGAAAAACAAAGAAGAGCACCCTATGGGCACACTAAAATAAATGAATAATTTGCTTTCACAACCATTTCAAATGGTCACTCAATACAACATTTACTGACGGGAAAAGGAGAAGCAGTTTACACGGAGATTCAAGTGGGACATTCTGCTCCGTCGTGGCCACGAGTCCACGTTGCACCGTTCTCAAAATGTCCGTCAGATCAGCTCGTCGTTCCTTGGGATCCCAAAAATGCATTTCCTATTTCGATGGACGTTTATCTTGCGGAGACTATGCGCTTGGTTTCTTTACAAACATGGATGGCAACATACCCGTTGCAGTTTTTGCAATTTCACACCTTCGGGTTCAAACGGTTTGATTCACGTTGATAATATGTTGATGTGAGCATAGCTGCTACGAAGGTCAAGAAGACAAAGAAGAAGAGGACAAATGTCTGGTAGGACTTGTATCACTATTGATAAAAATGGTCCATTACATAGTGGTCCACTGTTGGTTGGTCTTTAAAGCAAAGCCCAATGATTAGTACACGGCCAAGTTGAAGTCATGGATGCATCTCATTCGACGATCAAGCTGACAACTTGGTCTCCAACCAACTTGATAAAGGTTGCAGATTAAGGATGCATCTACAGCTTGATGAGTGGAAGGATTTCTTAAGTTATACATTCTAAACAAGTGCAGAAGATAAAAGTGCAGAGAAAGGAAAGGAACAATGACATCACTGCCAGGATTGGTCTGACAATCGATTGGAAAGCCACCCTGAACGTGACCAAAATCAGTTGGTTAAAAACTCGGAAAAAAAACAAAAAACAAAAAACCAGACGAGGAGCCAGCAGTCCTTGGCATTGCAACGCTGCCACCGCTTCATTTCACTGACCAAGCAACATCCGAGCCAGAAAAACTGAAGGTGAGCATGAAAACACATTACGGCAACGAATGCGTCATTAGCCCGAAACGAGCACGAGGGCAATGTCATTCCCATCACTATCCAGCGTTATTCTGTAAAATATATGGTGGAGTCAGTGTTGTGTTAACTGCTGAAAAGGTGAACCACAAGTTCGTACGTCGCCATCGTGAGTGCCGTGTTGGGTATCTGTCGCAGGAGGTGTGCTTGCAAGCCACGGTACAGTGCACGGTAGCCTTCTTCTCGCACCACCAATAGCAACGTCTGCACAAATGATCGATACTTGGTTCCTTCCTCGCGCAGTCGAGTCCGTCCCACCTCTGTGGGGGGAGGGGCGGAAGCACGATCACGTATTTGGGGTTTACGACGTCACGATATGTGGTGTGGGGTTTATGATGCCACAGCGCTGATAATAATGTCGTTTGCTATTTTACCATGGGGATATGCGAGGCAGCATGCGCAGCTCTTGGATATGGCTGCTGCGAACATGATATGCAGGAAATCTATTGCTTTTTTTGGACCATCAATGCTGTTCTGGGTGGTGCTGTTCCTGAGCAGCGAATCCTTCATTGCCTCGTACAGTGTGAAGTAAATGATGGTTTCCAGGATCCCGACATAAGAGGCTGTGATTCCACGGTAGAAGCCCCGAATGCCCTCTGTGCGATACACATGGCGTGTACATTGTAGTGCAGTCAGGGAGCACTCATCGCGATGCCTATGCAAGACAGACGGACACGTCATGCTGCACCACCATTCATTTACACGTACTATTTATTGTGCAATGGCCAAAGCTCAACGAGTGCTCACCTGGCATAGAGCTGCAATCGTGTTTTGACCAACCAAATTGGATTCACACATGTATTGGTGATGAATCCTGCTCCACAAAAGAAAAGCAGGAGGGGGACGATAGCATCGACCACAGAAGCACAAAAGCAAACATCATTCTTGGTCAACATTTTACCGAGCAAAGATAAGAACCACTGATTAGCTAAAAACAACACAATGTCCTGCAATCTCTGGTGGAGGTACCTCAACTTGGATGCTGAACCCCAACAACCAAAAGTGTTGGTGGAAAATTTGACCTGAACATTGTAAATTTTAACGTTTCATAAAAGCAGCCATACTTTAATGAGATGAGGGACAATGTGTTACTGGGAGGAGAATCCACGTTCCCTATCTATCTGGATGCATAGAGGGGAGTAATTTCCCTTAATGTACGTAAATGAGTGAATTAGGTCACTTTTAACAATACAAAAGTAACAGACAGATTTGGAGTCCTCACCAGCACAAGCAGCTGAACTGATGTGTACCAGTGAAGATGACGGCTGAAATATGGTCGAAAATTTATCCTTGGCTCTAGAATAAGCGGCAAAGTAAATGGCCCTGCAGGAGACAATGTCAGGAAGGAAGCGGTTATTGTGTGGGGAAAACGTGTGTGTCATGTCTGCTTTAATAGTAGTAATCTGGTCGTAAACTGGTCTTGTTGATGCACCAGAGGGGGTGCGGGTAACATTTTATATAATATATATAATAATATATAATAATATATATAACTAGCGATACCCGTGCACATGCACGGGATAGCAGTACAACATAGCTGGTAGCAGACGACAGACCGTACACGGGGAATGACAAAAATACGCATTGTGCAAAATGCAAGTGGTACTATGAAACGCCAAGACTTCCCAAACATTGTTGGCATGTCCGCTAAGTGCCACAGCAATTTCATAGGGATCGTGTGACGGCGAGCCGAGTTTTTAGTGTGCAAGCTTGGTATTATAATAGAGATAATATATATATAATAATCATAGACTTCTATAGAGAAGGACTGGAACCTCCCATGCTCGGGGTTTGTAACTTGAGTCTGAAGGATTAACTTGAGTCCGGGGCTAAAATGACTTCTAGAAGGGCTAGAGAACAAATCTCGGGATCCATATAGGGGTTTTTGAGGACGGCGAGTTCAATAGTGTCATTTTCAACACCACCTGAGGTCATCTTCAGGGTCAAAAGGTCATATTTCAAGGTCAAATTACTGAATTTTGGTATTTTTTGCCCGTTTTTGTGTCTAACTCATAGAGGAAACTTTTGTAAAGTCTATGACAAAACATGACATTGTGCACCTCCTGCACCTACTTGCTGATTTCTATCATCGTTAACTAATGTATGTTTTGTTTGTTTCTCTTTCAGAAACTGTCCAGCTGGTGATCTCACAGGATCTTTGTGTTGTTTCCTGCTTTGGTGACATATGTCACGTCGTTGCAGCTGCTTTGGTTGTAGAGGAAACTATGAAGGACGCCTTATGTAAAGGTCATATCCTTCCCAAAGATCCTGAGGAGAGGGAGAGATGGATATTGGCAATGCCAAATGAGAAAGAAAGCTTGAGGTGCTTAAAGGAGATATATTTTGTGAGACACATTTTAATTTGTGATTGGGTGTCAGTTTGGGGTGGCAAACGACCCAAAGAACCCCCATCAATATTTCCTGGAGTACCAAAATCAGCTTTGAAGCAGGTGACCTCAGCCCACGCCCAACATCATCTTCTACGTCAGAATCAAGAGCTAAGAAGATGCAGGCTGATGAGGCTGCAGACAATATCCAAGATTTCGACCACTTCTGTGCTAAAATCAGCTCCTATTTTCCTGGTTTTAACGTCATAAAAGACCAGGAAAACCTTTACCTATCAAGAACTGATGCTACTGGACAAACTGTCAAACAGTTCTTCATTTCCAACAAGTTCACTCACCTTGTGGATTTCTATTCTTGAATAGAGTTGAGAAAGATAGCATTGAGGTGCCCAAACGACTTTTTCCTTTGCAGAAGAACAGCCTGCTCTCAAAATGGTCCAGATTAGATCCATAACTGACCAGGTAAACATCTATGAATGCACAAGCAAGGAAATTCTTCAGCTTGTAATAAGCCAGCTCTGTGGGATGACTGAGGCACACGAGCTTCTCATTTCACCTTCCTTCTGTCGCAGCTGCATCTTTATTCAAACCTCTTGATCGTCGCCGATTTGATACTGATACTAAGATTTTCGCAATGCAGCTTCACAACATATCACCCAGTACATACAAAATGATTCGTCGATCCGGCTTAATCATTCTACCATCAACAAAAAGGTAAAACAGATGCTTGCTAGTAGTCAGCAGGACTCCAACCTCAAAACCTTGTTCGACCAGCTTAAACCACAGCAGCATTTGGTCAATTTAATGTTTGACGAGGTAAAGCTGGTCGAGACATTGCGATTTTCTGGAGGGCATGTTGTAGGATATGTTCAAAATGCAGCAGCGGGTGGTGAACACGAAATGCTTGCTTCACATGCTATGGTTGCTGAAGTTGCCTGCTATTTCGATGGTCCGCACTATATCTACGCATTTTGCCCTGCAAAAAACTAACTGCCGATCAGCTGAAGGAACTCCTTATCGAAGCTGCATCAGCTGTAGTTGGTGCTGGCAGTACTGTGATTTCTTTGATATGTGACAAGTGAGAC
The DNA here is from genome assembly GCA_035128595.1 of Eptatretus atami. Lineage (NCBI taxonomy): Eukaryota > Metazoa > Chordata > Myxini > Myxiniformes > Myxinidae > Eptatretus > Eptatretus atami. The sequence goes on along the minus strand of CM068955.1, from coordinate 176,956,059 downwards.
AAGCTCCTCTCACTCATGAAGTGAGAGATAATACCAACCGCAGTGTTTATTCAAAACTTGGAGGACCAGGAAGTTGCCAAGTGCTGTCAATTCAAGAGCAATCTATGTTTTTAGTGTACGACTACGTGCACATCTTCAAAAATGTTCGCAACAACTGGATTACTGTTGATGGCAAGACACTCTCATTTGTCGTAGATGGTAATGAGTACAAAGCTTACTGAAGTGATATTCAGAAGGTTTATGAGATTGACCGGGCTACTCCTATTCGCTTAACCAAGCTGACGCACACCGCTGTTTTCCCCAAGCCCCTTCAACGCCAGAGCGTACCATTGGTATGCCAAGTGTTCAATGACAAGACTGTCGCTGCTTTAAAGACCTTCAAGGATTCACTGGGCATCAGCGAAGGCACAATCATCCTCACCCAGATAATGAGTGAGTGGTTCAAGATGATGAACGTGAAAGACCGTTTCTCAGCTATCCATCTGCGCGACAAATCCAGACAGCCTTGGACAGCAGACTGTACAAGTTTCACTAGGCTGGAGCAGGCCTGCCAAATTATATCTACCTGCGCATGGCAAGGAGGTGGTGGTCGTAAGCTGAAGCTAACTCAGCAAACTGCTGAAGCCTTCACTGTGTCCACACGTAATAATGTGGATGCTGCCAAATTGCTTCTGGCAAAGAAAGACTTTGACTACGTTCTCCTGCTATATTTGCAGATGAAGCCTTGGAAAAGTTTTTCGGCCAAGCCAGGCAAAGAAGCGGTGGAAACTTCTACATTGACGTAGTTGACATTATGGCTGCAGCTAAAATTGTAAATTTGCAAACACTCATTAAGCATGACATTATGCCCGAATCTAGTTCTCGTGTGATTGATTGCGCCAAGAACTGTACAACTTCCATAAATCCAGATGAGCGAAGTGAACTCATTGACGAGATTACTCCTCAAGACACTCAGGATATCTTGGGGTCTGACGATGCCCTTAAGCATAAAGTAGTTTATTTGGCCGGACACCTTGTTCATAAATATGGCGAGAGCACTAGTATGGAGGAGATCATTGATGATGAAGATGGTAACCAGGTGTCATCTGAGTTTCTAGATAATTTGAATAGAGGTGGTTGAGTGTGCCGACTATGTTAACCGTCTTTTTTGTACATAATGCCTATAATTTGTATGACAAGACTAAAATGCGTTGCCGATTTCATTTTGCTGAGCTGTTATCCTCTGTAGATGCACCTTTAGCTAGTAGTAATGCTGCATGTACTACTTTAGCTAACATTCTATTGAAAGCTCATGTCCTCAATGTAAGTGACAAAGAAAAAGCTTTGGGATGCCTCAGGAGGCAAGAAATGCTCTCCAACTAGTGATAGACATAGACATAGTTGTAATAGGCATAGTGTTGTGACATGCATATAATGTTTATGGAATACGATATATGACAATAAATATCAAAGTTTGACAGCTCTACACACTTGCATCTTATTACAATCAGCCATCTCTCACTGTTTATGAGTTAGACACAAAAACGGGCAAAAAAAACCCAAAATTCAGTAATTTGACCTTGAAATATGACCTTTTGACCTTGAAGATGACCTCGGGTGGTGTTGAAAATGACACTATTGAACTCGCCATCCTCAAAAACCCCTATATGGATCCCGAGATCGTGTCTCTAGCCCTTCCAGAAGTCATTTTACCCCGGACTCAAGTTAATCCTTCAGACTCAAGTTAAAAACCCCGAGATCGTGACGTTCCAGTCGTTCTCTATAGGAGTCTATGATAATAAATATATATATAATATATATATAAATATACAGTATATCTAATATGTATATATATATATATATATATATATATATATATATATATATATATATGTAAAGCCGTTCTCCGATCTGAGCCGAATGCCAAGAAGTCACCGCCATGATGCAGGGTTTGGCGGTGGCTGCCAGAAGAGCTTCTCGCACTGCTAATTACAACGATGGTGTAAATGTAATTTTATAATGTCAGAAGCTGTCATAAGTGAATGAAAATGCAGTTACCGCTTTCACCCTTATTAGGGTGTCATCTTGTGCAACATAGCATGTTTCCATCAATTTGTAATTGAAACCTTACGGTTATATACCAATCAACTCCAGATTGTGTGTGATGAAGTGAGAGATAATATTTCTGCGTGGCAGTTGGTGCTCATCGCTCCCGGGACCGTGCAGTAAGGGCTGTTTGGAACGTGGTTCCGGCACTCTCACCACTCACTCCCTCCCCCCACCCCATCCCATCCCATCCCCACGACAGGTGGTGGCTTGCGTGTTGATAAGTTATGAATGGTGAGAAAATGACTCTTTAGAACCCATAATAAAGGTGTGCATCATGGTGAATTTTTTTTTTTTTAAGTGATCCCATAAAGTTTCGTCATGAGTAACCTTGGGAGCTCAGAGGAGTGGCATCACAAACAAACGTCGTCGCATTCATTTTTATGTAAAGGATAACATCGCTCCAAGCTCCTAATGAAATGAAATAACATTCCAAATGAAAGCAGGTCACACACAAAATAAAAGGAAACAATGCGATGTCGTGGTTAAAAATAAATAAATAAAAAGCACCAGATGACACCAAGGTACCGCACAAACCGTGGGGCCTGCACTTTGTACTTTGATCCATTGACCAGCTATTAGCCCATGGGTGCGAAGCGAAAAACAGGGTTAAGCAATCGGTCGCGTATGTACGTACGTACGTGTCTGTACATCGAGGAAATTGAAGGTTCGCCACGTTACTTGACCATTTGATATGGCGAATAGTGAGGCATATTGGGCGTACATCAAAATTTTTCAAAGTATAATTTGTACACATTTACATCAGAAGTATAGACAGATAGAGTTAAAAAATTTGTCACCAGAAGAGGTGACTAGCATCTAGGGCCACCGAGAGCCACAATGGACCCCAGGGCAATACCAAGTGTTGCACCCCCTTAATATATATTTATATAGATTTTTAAACAACCTACACACTTCATCCGGAAGGCGTGTGGCCAACACTCCTGTGTTCATTTAAGTCGTTACTGCGATTGTGATTTTGTAAATTATTCTCACAGTAGTTTATTTTATGAGGGAGGGTGTCACTGTCCGTGGCAATGGCATGCTGGGGGAAATCACCCTGAGTGGCTTGGAGGGAGACAAAATGAAAATTCCCCCAGTGTTTTATCATCACAAACAATTATAATATGAAACAAAAAATTGAAGGAATAATTAAGGGCCCCAATTAAGTCTGGGCTACAGGGTAGTTACCCTGCCTGCCCCCCTTACTCCCCCCCTCCCCCACCTCACGGCGCCCCTACTCGCACCAAGTCTGCGCCCCTACTCGCACCAAGAGAACCAAGTTCTCAAGACTGCACGGGGTAAGTATTCTATGAATACCATCGAGTTACAAAGGAGCGCACGCACACACGCATCAAATCTTCGGGTTTCCTCCTAATATCGCAGGTCACGGTGGAGTGACATCATAGAGCAGAAGGAGGGATGACAGCCTTTCTGAAATAAATAAATACGCTTAGTCATAATAACGCTGATTTCTTAATATTTTCAGATTTCATCCAGATTGACAGTTATTTAGTCCACAAAATCCGATCCTCAAATCTGAAGCCAGATTTTGACTATATACTTTAATTAGTCCGTGAGAGGTGATCGTAGTTCCAAGGCAAGGCATTTTTGAGTAGGCCGAACAAAATGGCGGCATAAGAACCCAGAGATGTGACGGGTACTGAGCATGATGGCGTGCCACCATTTTTGTGAGGATTCTATTTTTATTTTGTGATGAGCACCCCCTAAATTATCTTCAAAAGGGGTGTTTAAATTTAGCCAAACACCCAATTTTCATTCATGCACTCCCTTGGAGTTCTCTTAGTATGCAGGCAAAGCTTCAGGCCGCTAGGCTTCATGGTTTTGGAGTGAGGAGGTATGCGTGCGCACGCACGCACACACGAATGTTGGGGGGGGGGGTGGACGGGACAAGCAGTTCAGACCAAATCAAGCTAATCAAAAGACATCTTCAATGTACACCAACTAATGGCGGCAGACGGGACACCCAGTTTAACGTCCATCGAAGGATGGCTCGCACTGCCTTTGAAACACCGGGATGAGTTTATAGCTGGGTCGGAATTCAAACAAGGCCTCCGATAGGCGCCCATGGAGCCCGCAGCCGCAGGAGGCCACCCACAAAGAGAGGCCTCCCACATCAACTTGCGATACTTTCAAAGCATCTTGAAAGTCCAGTTGTGCAACATAGCCGTTTCCAATATCACTAGCCATGCATTCCTACCAGCTACCAATCGCTTCACTGATGGGTTTAATCAAAATACATCATGTTGCACTTCACAAACATAATTGCACATCTATCTGTAAATCTCAACGATGAAAAATACAGTGAAACACACGAAAAACGGACCTTTCAGAGCACAGTTTCTTTTTGTTGTGGAGGTGGTTGTTGTTGTTTTATCCATTCCAAGATGGGTGGGAGGTTTCATAAATTTCTCAATACATTTATCCTTACTATAATTCATGAACCCGTGCTTGTGTGTTTGTTTGTGGGTTTGTTCGTCAGGCTACTCCTCCTACAGTTCAGGCCCAATTACATCCAGACTTTCAGCAAAGGATGAGCATAACCACAATTAATGTGTGGGGGTGTTTTTATCTTTTCCGGTGGTCTTGGGGGAGGGTGGGTGAGGGACGCAAATTTTCTATGTAAATGTGTACCGTGTAACGCCTCCTCCAGGACGGTGGGAGAGGGTATTTCAAGTCTCCACAATTTCCAGTGCAGTATTCCTGTCCCCATGTTCTCAAGTGCAGTGAGGTGTTTTGAATTATAAGCAGTAGGTATGTTTTTGCTTTACTCACGTAACCCGGGTTATTTATTTTTCCTTTACAGAGCTGTCAGTTGCCTACACACCGCCAAAATAAAGGTATGCGTCAGATGAACGTGTTGCATGCTTGGAACAAGATCGCCCGTAAGGTGGGTACTCTGCTCGTGATTTTAATTTTCGATCCGTACGGAGTGTTTATCTGCCCTTTCTCGCCGACAGATTCATCTATTTCCTCACGAGTGTTTGTATTTTGTTATATTAACCAATTCTACCATATAATATTTCAAAAGAATTATCTTTTTGAGCATGTTACAGAATGATGTGGCATTCACTTCGTTCTGTTCTCGAGTTATTGCATTTGACCTTTAATCGCAGGAATTGGTGATTTTTGTCTGTTCAGTCCACACTACAGCTGTGCCCAGTTTGTTGGTGATCTCCAGGTCAGTTTCTGAGATATAAAGATTTTTAAATGTTCATATTTTCGGTCATTGTGTTTTTTCTCGGGTCAAGTTTTTCACGTGGTATCCCCAGTGGGGCCTGACAGTCATTTCCGAAGTCATATTTAAATAGTCATTCAGGAAAATATGTCTTTTTCTGAATTCATTTCATGTGAAAACGTCACTTTTGACATAATTTTCTGGGAAAATGTGACATCACAGAAAAAGAATAATGTCAAGGATACTTTTGATGTGCCTTAATTCATAGAACCTAAAGCAAAAAAACCCACTTCTTTCTCTGATGATTCATTCCAGAGTTTTAGTTAAAATGCAAATTTTCACCCTTTGATGACTTTGACCTTGGCATTTGACTTAGGTCATTGTTGGCCACATAATCACACTTTGGTTGGCCCATGCTACTCTCCGACCAAGTTTGGTAACAATCAGTCCAGCCATCGCCGACATATACCCATGATGGTGCGGAAAGACGGATACACACAGAGACAGACGAGAGAGCTGGTCATTCTAATATTTCGCTAACCCCCTTTGGGGGCGAGGCATGAATCGATTCTTCGCCTGAAGAGGTCAGCATATTATTGACCCCCCAATAGAAAGAGCCCCCCATGGAGGTTTTGCAGGGGGCCACCCACAGACCTAGCGGAAGCTCTGGATTCAAACCAAGGCTGGACAGCTTAGAGCCGAGTGTGCGTACCTCCTGGCCATCCTTTCAGCTAATGACTGTTATCACTGATAATTTGATTTTTTTCGTGAGCCCTGCAGAAACATGTGGAGGGGTGGGGGGGGGCAAAGCAAGGAAAGAACAGAGGGGCCTGAGATGGCGAGATGACAAGCCCATAGACTCGGCTTCATTGCGGGAGATTCCAATAATCTTCAAGGCATTGTTTTCCACAGCATCAAACTTCCAATAATCTTAAAAGGCCTTGGTTTCTACAACATCAAACTGAGCAAGGTGTGAGCCAGGGGAGCATCAGAGGAGAGAGCAGTACTCCATCAACCTGCGGATGAAGGCCTTGTAGGTGGATAGGAGTTCAGGTGTGCCAAGGAAGAAAAATCTTGCAATGCTATATTGACGGATCTCGCAATGCTCTGGCATCTGGACCACAATAATGTTGTTACGGTTGTGGGAGTAGATTGAGGAATTTCATGGCAAAATTAGGATTGTATAGAGTTGCTTGGTCCGTGGACGTGTGGGAGACATCTCGATGTAAACTAAGTAGGGAAAATGTGAGCTTAAGTGTTACTTGTCACCACACGGAGAGTGGTGCTGTGTTAATTAGATCGAGATGAAGACCAATTTTCCCCAGTATGTAATTGCCCCCTGTGACCTCTTCCTACGTTTTTGTATTTACAAGCCAGCCATGAAGGAGTTACGTTTTTATAACCACAACCACCATAACAAGCGAGCCAGGCATGCCGAGCAGGCAGAGGCCCCACCTTCTCAGGTTTCGTGCCCGCAAACCACACCCGGTGGACGATTGATAGGCGTGATGTCGAAGGGAGATCAGGAACGAACGCACGAGGGGCGTGATGTCAGAAGGGAGAGGAGATGGTTGACTTGGTTCAGTTCAGTGTGTAAGGGACGCACGTGATCGAGAGATGTCGGAGCGAGGAGATGGTGTGTAAGTTCGGGCATTACGGCTGGCTTTCCTTCAACGCATGAAGAAGACAGCACGAATACGAGAATCGTGCTGAAGCGAATTTGAAGACCTGGAGGGAAGAGTGGGATTAAAAAAAAGTGTGGGAATTTGTTCCAGAGGCAGGAAAAAAAACGAGGAATGAAAGCGTGAAAGTGAGCAGTAATTCTTGATCTTTGCAGTTTAACCAGAAGGGGGTTTTTGGTGGACCTTGAGTGCCCTGTGGAAATATAGGGGGGACAGAGCACAGACAGAGCAAAGGGGGGGGGCAAGGCTGGAGAGATGGTAGAAGACACAAAGATCACCGAACTGCCTCCAGTGAGAGAGTGAGAGAGTGAGAGACCCAAAGACTAAGCCTCATCGCGGGAGATACCAATGATCCTAAAAGCCTTTGTTTTCACAGCGTGAAGTCGAGCTGGGTGTGAGGCAGGAGCACCACCCCAGAGGGGAGAGCAGTACTCCATCAGACTGTGGATGAAAGCTTTGTAATCCAGTGTTGGGTGAGTAGAAGCAGCATGACCAAGGTGGGGTGACCTGGTCCGAAACCAAATTGGTGATCTGAGACGAGGTTGTTGGAGACAACGAAGGATTTCATATCAACTGTAATGATTGATTCCATGACCTTGCTGATGATTGGAAGCAAGCTGATAGGTCAGCAGTTAAGGAGATCAGTTTTGCACCTTTTTATGTAGTGCAGTGATATTGGCGGATTTCCATGCAGATGGAAGATGACCCAGCGCAAATAACAGGGTGAAAATGGCAGAGAGAAGATGTGCAAGAGCAGCGGAGCAAATGCCGTCCGGTCAAATAGCAGAGTCAGAGTCGACAGTTGAAAGAACCTTCTCCTCCTTTTCAGGTGCAAAAGACACAGAGTCCAGGAGCGGTTTGGTAAAGCAAAGAAGGATGGGCACCGAGTGTGAGTGCTTGGAGACACAAAATTTTAAAGCAAACATAATTGAAGAATTCAGCCTTCTCATGAGCGAAGTCGGCTGTGGTGCCATTTGAAGAGAGAGAAGGGATGGAAGGGGAGCATACTCCAGAGACAGACTTAACAAGGTGCCACAAGGCTTTTGAGGAGGCAGACAAGTTTGAAAGTTCATTGTTGAGGTTGGACAGATGTTTTCTGGCTCTCTTGAGGGTGGATGCATACTTGTTGCGGACTTTTTGGAATGCACGGAAATTGCCTTCAGTGGGATTTGCCTTCCAGGAAGAGAAGGCAAGTTGTTTCAGAGCATCTGCCTCACCACAAGATTCAATCCACCATGGGTGGGAAGAAGGGTAGGATAATTGAAGATGAGATGGGATGAATCTGTGCTTGCGAGAGAGAGAGGGAGTCTGTGAAAATATTCTCAGGCTGAGTTAACATCAGGGCAGTAGATATGGGAGACCAGTCATGACGACAGATGGTTGCGTGCAGTCCCTGCCAATCTGCTTGGGTGAACTGCCAGACTCGCCGGAGTTGTGGCAGCTCTCTGAGAAAAGTCAGAGAGGTGTTGACTTTTACAAGCATATGATCAAATGAACCAATTGGAGCAGAGGAAGAGCAGGACATATTTGTGGGAAAGTTAGCGAGAGATCTGGGTTGGAAAGTTTACAGCTCGAGTCAGTCCCATAGAGTCACAGAAGTCCTTTGCTGTACTGCCATGGCTGGTGAGAGAGGTACCAACACCCAGTCAAGTTGTGTGGTGACAAATGAAATTGCCTCATGTGAGGAAGAGAGAGTTGGGACGAGTGGTCTAAAGTTTGTCCAAGTTGTCTGAGAGAGAGAGAGGTGTAGATGGAAGTCACTGTTAGGACGACGGTACAGCACATAGATGAACAAGAGGTGAGAGCGGAGTGGAAGTCACAGCCAGAAGTACTCCTTGGGGTTGGGAAGTGCAAGGCCAGTATAAGGGCAATGTTAAATTCAGTTCTTGATGTAAAGTGCAACTCTACCGCCAGGATGTGGTTCAGGCCTATCAATTCGGAGGAGACAAAACCGGGGAGAGACACCAAGGAGTCGGGGACATCCTGTGGGAGGAAGGATTGTGTTAAACAGTTGTCTGGTTTATTGGAAGCAACCTATTCAATCAGTTCCTTCAATAGAACTTTCTATTTAGAAACAAAATCTCAAAATGCTTTACAAGCGAGAAAGGGAAAACAGGAAAAATATAAATAAATAAAAAGAGACATGTACTTTTATGAGGTTTGTAAACCATATTTGAGAAAGCCGTGCAAATTGAAAAAATACACCCGTGCGGGAGTGACGGTCATCTCTGCGAGAAACAAGCACGAGTTCCTGTTACTAGGGTGTAGTGTTCTCGGGTCAGGAGGGATTTTTGGTGGCCAACTTTGGGAAGTCACGTGACGTGAAAACGAAAGCGAATTCGAATCCGGCCGACCAATCAGATATTGTCATAGATTCATTGCCACAATCAATTCAGATATACTTAAGAAATGTAGTGAGAGATAGATTTTGAAAATCGTCATTTTGCAACTACATGAAGCAGTTTTCGCAAAATTCAAAGTCACGTGACGTGTACGTATTCGAAGATATCGGTATTCTTTCGAATGGACATGAAAGACACGTCAGCTGCTATGCAATGACACCATTCACTCACCTTTTACCATGATTCCAGAGAGAGATATAGCTCCAAAAGGTAGGGCAGTTTTTGCCAAACTTTGAAGTCACGTTGACAGCGAAAACGAAAGCGAAATTTCGAAAATCCCATCCCGACCAATTAGATATTGTCCCATACTTATATGCAGCAATCAAATTCAAGATCGTTGAGAAATGTAGGGAGATAGCATTTGAAAATCGTATTTTCGCAACTTCAAAGGCCTGCGTGACCCCTGACCTTGACCTTCGTGACCTTGAAAGTCATAACCATCGTGTACGGTCTCATCGACCTTCTATCAGATCACTAATGACCAGATCTCCCGCTTCAACTTCATTGTGAACGGACGGATCGGCCCGAAGGACATCGACACCCATATTATTAGGTCATGCTCGAGAGATGACCTAAAAAGGAAGCTTCAGAATCAAGGACATATTTGAAGGATGGCTCGATCTCTGAAAATATTTAATCCTCATAAGAGGAGTAACAGAGATTCCACTGTTTTGAGCGTAGCTTTCTGTCGGGTTATACAGGTGAAAATTAGGTCAGAAATGCAATGCGGAACCAAGTATGTTTGGGCCGCTTAAAGTAGCATCACCAGCAACACAAAACTTTAAAATATAACAGCAACAGTTTAATAAATGGAAACTTATTTCCTTGCTTCATGTTCCTTTACCGAGAGGGCGCCATGCCGACGAGGTTCGGACCCAGGCTGCGAAACAGTGATCGCAATTCCCTCTTTCTCCACAATGGTCCTGGAAAAGCAAGAAAGATGTACATTTCTGTGCAAATGTCAACGGAATCTGCCAAATCGTACTGAGGGGGGTTGTGCGTAGCAAAGGAAGTTGAAGGTGGAAACACGGATTGCGAGTCATGACAAGGACAACAACGTGGGATAGTGAGGGATGCTCGCGTACGTACTGAGACATCGCAGTAAACAAGCTCGGCGCTGTCTGGGGCGATGCCCACGAACAAACCGTACGGTGTTCCCATCGACGACGCAATGTTTGGAGATGAAGGCAGGTAGAAACGGCGTGACTCCAACGGCCGATCCGGCAAAAGAACCAGTGACTGCAAACGAGTTTTAACTACATCCAGAGGGCAAGTGACGATGGCACCAACTGCTTCCACCACACTTAAAGAGTGAGAAAATCAAAAAGGCGACCTTGTGAAAGTTGTTTGTTCGTTTTATCGTGTTACAAATACTAAAGAAATGTTTTAACTTGGATTACGCATTTGTGAAGAACCAGGAGGTAAAATTGATGTTAAAAAGAGTGCCAAATTTTTTTGGGAGACATTCACCAAAATGTGCGATTGCTGCTTGTTGAGCTGGATGGGACTTGCCTCACATTTTGACATTTTATGCAGTATGGATACCTGCCTCACCCCGATGTTCCAGTAATTGAATTAAGAACGACACTTGGTGAAGCGCATACCTCTACTAGGTTTGAAACAGTTTATGTTTTTGCATCCGCACCGATAGGCCGGATCGGTTTAAATCAGAACTCCAAATCTAATCGGCTTGTTCTTGTCACATAACCCAACTGATCCACCAAGTTTCGTCCGAATCCGTCACACCTTTTGAGATACCATGCTATACTCTCAATTTTAAAGCCCCATCACGAAAATGTGAAGAATGAAAAAATTTCTGGTATCCGGTCTGATCTTCACCAAAATTGAAATCGTCTTTATTCACACACCCAACCCTGTCCACCTCCAAAAAAAAAATATCCTGTGCACAGAGACTAAGACAGACACACGCACACACAGAAAAACCCCCCCCCCACCAAACCAAAAGGGGGGGGGTTTTTAAAAACCAAAATAAACCCCCGTCTACTTGTGCAGAGGTAACATATAATTTAATATATATATATATGTGGTATATAATTGACAAAAGACATAAATAAATAAATAATGGAAAACACCTGGGTAAAGAGGGACACCAAGTACATTGAAAGCAATGGCTTCCCACAATGTGTGGCCCACGTGTTAATTAAGCAAATAAATCCAGCAGCTTAGAGATAATATAAAAAAAAAAAATGCTGCTAAGGCCTGGTTGCCTTTATTATGGTGAACATGGCTGCAGGGGAGATCTCCGTGACTTTGAAAGAGGGGTGATAATTTTTTATTTTTTTTTGGGTATGGCTCACCTGGCTTGCACTGGATGGTTTCAGTGGGAGAAGGAGTAAGAGCTGAAACCCAAATCCGCTCTGGATTCCTCCTGATAACTATCTTTGCTTTATTCGGGTTCTCTTCTGATGGCTCAAATGCAGCTTTGGTCTCTAATTTGATAGAGTATAATGGTTGGATGACCTGCACCATTTGTGACCCCTTTTTTTTTTTTTTTTAAATAATCACCACAGCGACGCTGATATTCAAATACATACACGAACAATTTGAAAGACTTTTTTTGCTGCAGAAAAGTATGAAATGGAAACACGGGTGTTCCGAGATAAAGTACGCATAGGTCGGTCTAGAATTCCAAATGTGGTCCCTGGGTTACGGTCATCGTACGGAATTTCAATATTAGCATATCTCTGAGTGTTTAAATCATAATAAAATACACAATTTGTGTCGGGTCAGTCTGTTGACCGTGATATATCGTCGTTACTTATCCCAATCTCAACAAACTTTGCCCACAGGATTCAGGGTCACATGAACGGAGGTTGTATGTATGATTACGCTTTTTAAAACATCGCTACTGTTGTGGTAAACACCAGAGTGAAAAAGATTTGGAGGAAAACCTGAACGTATCGCGTCCTCGACACACCAACATACCAATCTCCCACCTGAGGGATGTTTCTGTAGTCCTCCCCCAAACTGCATAATAAAGATACTACATGAGAGTGGAGGTGCCACCACATCACTGTACGGACCTAACATTTCAATTAGAAGGGAGCACTTTGATTCGTAATCACAAATAGTCCAATAATGGGAAAGATGGCCGTTGCACGAACTCAGGTAAACGGATGCTCCATTCGAACAACGTTGATATCTCGTGAGCTTTTGCGGTTAATCGTTGAAATCATTGCAAGATGCAAGTGTGGTTTTTCATTTGCCCGTCGTAGGGGCAACGACCGTCCGGGCGCTCGATGAAAGGCGGGAAGAGCAGAATAAGAAAGATTTCCCGTTACTCGCGTCGTCAATGAAACCGGCTGTTTTACAATGGATAGTTCCACTAGAATGTTGTTTGTTGTTCGTCTTTCGGCTGCTCCGGCGTTAGGGGTCGCCAACAGCGGACATCCGTTATGATCCGCATACCGATTTGGCACAGGTTTTTAACGCCGGATGCCGCTTCCTGACGCAACCCTGGATAGTCCACTTAGATAAAGATCAATTTAATTGGCAAACAAAACCTCGGTAATAAAAATTTGGGAACGGCAGGAATTATTTATTTGAGAACTTTCTTTTTGTTTAGGCTCCCAGCACCGAAGGTCGTTATGTTTTTCTCCGTCTGTTTGTTTGTCTGTCCTGTTTGTGAACAAATATCTCAAACAAGTTATGGAACGGATCACACGAACTTGGGGATAATTGGTTCGTGACAAGAACAAGCCGATTAAATTTTGTTCAGGTCGCGAATCCAGATCCGAACCTATAAGTTGGATACAAAACGTACACTAATTAGCCTGGTAGAGGGTATGTGCTCTACGAGTACTGATGGTTTTTCTTCTGCTTTCAGGTGCAATAAGTGGAATTATAGGATGCTGGTGGAGAAGGGCAGACCACGAGAGGTGGAAGGATCTGGTGGAAAAGAACATGAGAAGGTTCTTGAAGATGAAGTTGGGTGGAGGGGGGGGGGGGGGGGAAATGTGTGGCCGACCCCACAAGAATGGGCTTAATTAGGGCATAACAGGAGTAGTAGTAGTAGTAGTAGCGATTAACCCCATCCCATTTCAAAACTGGTGTCCATGTCCGCATTTCATACCTTCTGGGATGCCATTCGTCCCATATTCCTCAAGTATTTTGGCTTATTTCAGTCGAGATTGGTAATGTAAGGTGACAGCAGTTGGCCGTACATAACAATGTGACCTTAACATGTTCTAACAAATCAAACTCAAGAGATATTTAAAACACTTTAAACCTCCAGCTGAAGGAGTCCTTGCCCTTGACCCCGCAAAGGGGGCATATAGCACCTCTCTTAACCCCTGCATACGCCAGTGTTCCCCTTTTTCCCCCATGACAGCTGGGTCAACACACCCCGAGTAATAGCAACAGTATCACCTCATTGCCTGAGAAAGCAAAAACAACAAACAAATAAACCAATGGTCACCCTTAGGGCTGACCGCCGTATCTTTGCCAAGGTTGAACCACGTGTGACTTCTTTAAGGTGCACACTGAGGTGAACAGAGCTGTATCCACAGCAGGAGCGACTCCTTGAGGAAATCTGCCTACGAGAGATTCGATGAGAATGCGTCTACAGAGTAACCATGAAAAATATGCGTTCCTCATAACGTCACCAAATGACATCATCATGTCTAAGCTTGACATATCTAGAAAGCACTCATCGAGGTGTTCAATTTGAGGTCTACACGATATGGGTTCCTAAAACTTGAAAAATTTGACCTTGGGTCAATATGTTTGACTTCGGCGCTAACCATGAAAGGTCAAGGCATCGCCCACCAAAAATTAATCAGCTGAGTGCCAGACCATGGAACTATATTCCCATGAAGTTTGAAGAGCGATCCGATCAAAATTACTCAAAAATAAGGGTTTTCGTCGACGGTCCCTGATTTGCGACAAAGTGACCTTGACGCTTTGCCTTGACCTTCAAAATTTTAATGTGCTGAAAGGGACCTCTATAGGCCTCTGTATGCGAAGTTAACAAAAATTTCCAATTGATAACTGTGTCTCTGCAGAATTTTTTTATACGTGATTACAGACAAAAAAAAAAAAAAACATACAGACTGACTAAACATATCTTGCAAAAATTTTCGTTTTGGCAAGATAACAAGGATGTCACTTCACATTCACGACATCCCAGTCGTACGAAGATAAGAAAAGTAATATTAATTCACGTTTGTAACACGGGACAGTCGTCAGTTGTTCCCTCACGTTTTTTTTGCCTTAACAAGGTTCTTCTTCTTCTCTCTTCTTCTTCCTTGCCTTAAAAAGGTTCTTCTTCTACCCTCGCTTAAAAGGGTTCTTCTTCTTCTTTCTCGGCCTTAAAAAGGTTCTTCCTTCTCCTTCCTCGGCCTTAAAAAGGTTCTTCTTCTTCCTCGGCCTTAAAAAAGGTTGTTCTTCTTCCTCAGCCTTAAAAAAGGTTCTTCTAGCTTCCTCGACCTTAAAAAGGTTCTTCTTCTTCTCTGGCCTTAAAAAGTGTGTTCTTCTTCCTCGGCCTTAAAAAGGTTCTTCTTCTTCTCTCTCCTCGGCCTTAAAAGGTTCTTCTTCTTCTTCCTCGGCCTTAAAAGGTTTCTTCTTCTTCTCCTCGGCCTTAAAAAAGGTTCTTCTTCTTAACCTTTGCCTTACAAGGTTCTTCTCTTCCTCAACAAGGAGCATCATCGCACTGAGGACCAAGAAGCAATCCCCCTCCCCCTCGGAGTTCTCTTTGCTTGGCACTGGCTTCATCATCACACTGAAGTAGAAGGTAGTCCGCTCAAACTTCCCGCACGCAATTCCATCGATACGGTTCGGTTGTGAAGTCCACGACTACTTGGCAGAATTATTTAATTAATATAATGGATGGGGGATTAACCGGAACTCAAGCAAATGCGAATGCTTCAGGCACTGACATCAAATAATAATAAATATATATGAACATCTCATAAATAAATAAATAAATATATATATATGTATACAAACCTCGTAACAAAACCACACAATCATGAGGAACGCCGACTTTACCCGCCAGAAACGATGCAGTAACATCTCGAAGCCGGCCATGCTTGCTGCTAGCGTAAGCAACGTCATCGATCGTCCGTTTATACCACTCTCCTCCCCCCTTTAAAAACGCGAAATTATCTCCTTACATTCGACGAAAGGGAAAAACAATGGGTCATCGTTTGCCGCCTGTTCAGTTCAACGAAATTAAATCGTGACGTCAACTTCCTCTCGCTTCAGACATACGTAGGCGACACCTCCGAGCACACACCGATCGAGCGATTGGCGCCTCGTGGCGAATCATCCGTCACCACGAAAACGAGTAATGCGAGCTTCAAATGGAGTTCGCAGTGAGTAAACAAAAGCATTTGCCTTCGGATGTGGACGAGTTTCAATGACGCACTTCCTTGCGGTGAAGCCTTGCCTCGCGATGGTGACGTCACTTCCTGCGGTGAAGCCTTGCCTCCGAATGTGACGTCACTTCCTTGCGGTGAATTTCCTTGCCCTCGCGATGTGACGTCACGGACAGTCGCCACTTGCTCCGGACAACGAAATTAAACGAAGGGGCAGCACCCTGTGGGCGCTCACCTGGTACATAATATAGACTAGGGAACCATGTGGAGTGCATGGATGACCCACAAATAATTATGTAACGGAGAAGAAGTAAATACCTCTGTAACAAGCTCAAATGAGCTAAGATCCTCGTCCTCTTATATGATGACGTCAATAAAAACGAATATGACGTCCATTTGATGTATCAGGTTTGCGATAAATTTATCCGTGCTAATGCCCGGCTTTGATTCCTCCCGACAAAAAATTCAAACAGCTTGCCTGTTTAGGAGATAATGGTATAGGCGTTTTCCCTTAGCGGCATATTATGACGTCAACTTATTTTTTCTCCGGAAGAATTTCCAAAATCGGAGATGGTTACTGTCTCGCGTGGGCTTTCCTCATATACATGGAAGTTTCAACGAAGATCCGATGAAAACTCTGGGTTGTGAAACTTATATTATTTGTCAAAAATAGGAATGACGTCATAAAATTGATATGACATCAATAGTGGATGTATATATGTGCAGTAATTTCATCTCTGCTGATGCCCCCGTTTGATTTCCCGCAAACAATTCAAAAAAGCTTGCCTAGTTTTCAGAGATAATTTTTTAGGCGATTTCCCATTAAGCGGAGATATTTTGACCATCATAACTTTTTTTTCTAGGAGGAATTTTTAAACAAATGCGTAGATGGTTACGTCTGCGCAGGGTATTTTTACATATATATGGCCAAGTTTTCAGGAAGTTTCCGATGAAAAACACTTTTAGTAAGACTTAGTAGATCCTCCACGAAGATTAAAAAAATGGGCCCTTCGGTGGGGTTGGGTCTTGCAGGGGTTGCCCCTCAAAAAAGAAGGTATTTGCTTTCTTTACAGAACTACACATGCAATTTCCTATGAAACTTCACAACAACCTTAATCACCCATGATATACCAAAAGATTGTTCATGGGACCCATGAGAAAAATCAGGTTTCTGCAGGGGGTGAAGGGGGGAGGGGGGTTGCCCCCCCAAATTAGGTATTTTGCTTTCTTCTCAGAACTATACACCAAGTCCGATGAAACTTCACCAACAACCTTCACACCCCGTTATGTACCAAAGATTGTTACACCATTTAGAAAATAAATAAATGAAATCAGGGTCTAAGGGGTCTAAGTGGGGGGGTTTGCCCCACAAATGTGTATTTTGTTTTCTTCTTCCGAAACCCACACACAAATTTCGATGAAACTGACCACACCTACATCACCGTGAACGTACCAACGGCCTACCGCGGTTCCCTGGTTATTGTATCTAGCCGCTACCAGGTGAGTACTTGGGGTATTGCCCCAAAAGTTTTAAATGTCGTGACAAACTTTCGTACATCATGGGATGGTGAAGTTAGTGGTTTCACGTTCATCGGAATTGTGTGTGGTTTCAGGAGAAGGAAGCAAAACACGTATTTTAAGGGGCGCAACCCTCCCGTAAACTCCCTCCGTAGACCTGATCTTTTTCAATGCTATGAACTAAACTTTGGTACAACACGGTGATGAACGTTGTGGTAAAGTTTCATCTAATTTTCATCGTTTTAAGTTCGAATGCTTTTTAACACCAGTTTGTAGAAATAAGCTCACCGAGGGGGAGTGCAGTGTTCGAACCTCCTTTTAAGTAACGATCCATATGGTGATGCAGGTGGAGTGGAGGGAGAGTGTACGGTAAGTACATTCCAATGAGGTGTGGGAACGAGAAGGCAGAAAGAGACCAGGGTGGTTGAGTAGTGAGATAAGAATGCCTATTAATGAGAAGCAGAAGTCAATTTATTAGTTTCAAATAACAGACTGGAGTTAGATTTATATCCCTGTCGGAGTAAACAGAGGCAAGTGAGAAAATAACTCGCAAGTCAAAGAGAGTATGAGAAGGACATGGATAAGAATATTAAACATAATAGCAAGGCTTTCTTTAAGTATATCAGGGGAAAAGAACAGTTATGGACAGTGTGGGCCCATTGAGGAAATAGCACCAGGAGAGTGTTAGGTGATGAAAAGTGAAGAATTGGGCAGCTTATTAAACAGGTATTTTTCTTCAACTTAACACAAGAACAGTAGTGAGAATTGCCAATAGCTGAGAGTATCTATCGAGGAGGTGAGGAAGGGCTTTTACAGAAGATCCAGGTTGGAGTGGAGAAAGTAAAGGAAAGCAAGGAAATCTAAGAGAGATAAGGCTCCGGGTCCAGATAATATGCACCTGAGAGTATTGATGGAAGTGGCTTGAAGCTGGAGGTAAGCGAGATGTTTACGGCCTATTTTCAAGAGTTCCCCCTGGGAGTCAGGGCAAAGGTACCGGAGGATTGGGAGAGTAGCAAAATAACACCACGATTTAAGAAAAAGGACAGAAAAAGAATTGGGGAAAACTATTAGACCTATTTAGTTTGACTTCAGTTGTGGGGGAAGGTGGTTGGAGACATTAATTAAGGACCTGGGAAGATGAAGGACTTTAAACAATACAAACCTAATTTAGGTAGTCAGCATGGGTTTTACCATAGTAAGTTCCTGTTTAACAAATCTTTTAGAGTTCTATGAAGCAGTGTCTGATTGGGTAGAGAGGGAAAGGCGTGGATGTAAGTATGATATAGACTTTGCGAAGGCATTTGATAAGGTACACATCGGAGGTTGTTAGCCAAAGTGAGGGCTTGTGGAGTGGCCTGGTCCAGATAGCTAATTGGATTGCAACAGGGGATTGGGGCTGGCTTAGTGGTAGGAAGCAAAGAGTGCTGTGAGTGGAGGATGTAAGTGTGGGGTTAACTCAGGGTCAGTACTCGGACCATTACTGATTCATTATTTACTATCAACGATTTGGAAATAATGGGGTAAAGAGTAAGCCTTTCGCAAATTTGTACAGATGACGACAAACACTTGAGGTAAGGTGGACAGCAAGGGGTGGTGATCAGATACAGAAAGTAATTGATACTTGTATGGATTGGCAAACAGATTCCAGATGAATTTAACCTGAAGCAAGTGTAAGGTGTTGGGGATGGAAGAACAATGAAATAGAACGATTACAGGAATCAAAGGGGTAATTTTAGAGCGTGTCACACAGGAGGATCCTTGGGTGTAATAGATATGGGAGGTAAGCAGGTAGGAACAGTGCCAAGGCAGCTATAGGTTAAAGCAAATAGTGGTTTTAGGTTTGTATTCGGAGGGGATCAATTAAAAATCAAAGAGTGGGTGTTAACATTGTACAGGAATTTAGTGAGGGCCACATCTAGAATTTTTTGTCAGTTTTGTCACACACAATTCAGGAAGGACATAGATGCATAGAGAGGTTTCAGCACAGGGGTACCGATCAATTCCAGGCCTGCTAGACTCAGCTGTGAAAGAAACAGGGCTTTATACACTAGAAAGGAGGCGGTTACGAGGAGAATATGATAAGAGATGTTTAAGATAATGAAAGTATATAGTAAAATAAGTGCAGATGAATTATTCAAGAGTACACAGTGATAGAAACAGGGCCATAGCCTGAGAGTAAAGAAGAGGAGAGTAAGATGGTACCAGGCAGGGGACTTTCACTCGAGAGTGTTAATCATGGAATGGTCTCCTTGAAAGGTAGTGGCAGCATAAACAGAGATAAGATTTAAAATTAGAATTCGCATAGGTACCCTGGAAAGTTAGGAGATAGAGGGGTATGGGGTTTGTTATAAGACTTTTCCGGTAGTTTGAGCATTGATGGGTGATTGTGTACGGAGTCTGTCTGTTGGTGGGGCGGTCTTGTCAAGGGCGTCGTGTGGTTGATGGTTGTGGTTTTTAACCAAGCCCATGCCCCTTCCGCTTGAGAGGAAAAAAGAAATTTACAAAAATACAAAAATAGCAAAAAACAAAAATAAAATACAAAAAAAAAAATACAAATAAGAAACACAAAAAAAATTACATTTTTTTTGCATTTTCTTCTTTGGATCTGTGTTGAATAATTAGTGTGGTGTTGATGTCGTGGCAGGCATGATCGGGCTGAAATGGCCTCCACCTGTGTTAGATTTCCTTGTGTGTTTGAAATCGTATGTGTAATTTCAGAGAAGAAGTTTGCAAGATTTGTGGACGTCAGACAGAACTGAATTGAGGGGCGGCCATCCTATAAGCTCCGGACTACGTTCAAGGTAAAGCTAGACCAAGTTGAACTAATAATCTTTTGTGACGTCATTTGCTTCGTCATCCCAAAAGAGTAATGCGAGCTCAAATGGAGTTCGCAATGCTTAACAAAACCATTTCCAACACTACAAGTGCTTGAAATAATGGATTTTGTGTTTGGAAAGTCATAGCGACTTAGAACCGTCACACTGCAGGTCATTTTGACTGAACTTGAACTTTATTTAATGAAGCAAAACATCAAAGTAAACGAAATAATATGAAAAATCATGAATCCAGAATTAATGAGAAGGGAACTTCGTAGAGTGCATACCTCCGCCAGGCTGAACAGTTTACGTTTTGGATCCCAACTGATAGGTCAAGATCTGGATTCGAACCTGAACCGAAATCTAATCAGCTTTCTTGACGCCTAAACAGCTCATCACCACAATTGGGCCGAATCCGTCACGAACGTTTTGAGATCGTGCTACATATCCGTTTTGGCTCGAGGGCTTCTCCAATTGTGGAAGAATCACTTAAAACAAATAAACATTAAAACTAAAAGACCTCTCGACTGGATCTTCAACCAAATCGAATCAATTTCACACACCAACCTGTCCACCAAGTTTAATCGAATCATCCATAACTTTTGAGATATCGTGCTCAACAGACCAGACAGACAAGAACAGACACACAAATCAAAAAACTTAAGCTATTGCTGCATATCGAAATCAAAACAAAAAACCTACAAAACGCTTAAAATTAATGAATAGTTATATCCAGGAAAGCAAAATATGTACAATGTAAAACCAGCATACCTTCGAAGGAGAAAGTGTAGTAAATAAAGTTACATATCGGAATACAGTATAAACAATTCACATTCAACAATACCGTACAAATGTTTGCCGTGAAACAGAGTGGTTCTGTTTTTGACTACGGAAGGGCCACACTTCACACTAACATATGTAGTGTCCATGCCAAGTAAATTTTGTTTAAAAAAAAGTTTAACATTTACAAGAGATACTGTGTTGTGTTTTCTTTTTACAAGTGCCGTTATAGTTGAAAAAGAATGCAAAGCAAAAACTTTGAATACAATATGCGACGATTATTAGTTAATTTTTTTAGGCAAGAGCTAAAAGCATTTAGCAGAGATTCAGGCTTGAGCATTCAAATAAAAATAAAAAAATGCAAACTTTTGAAAATTCAGGGCTAAATATTTTAGAATAGACCCTTTTTAATTGTCCACATTTTCCCAACAAAATGTTGTTCAAAACAAACGGTCTTCGTTGAGCACCGACTCACATGTACCTTTTAAGCGCTTAAGAATAAATCAATAATAATAATATAATTTAAAACTAAAATAAAAATCCCTCAGGCCCAAGACGTGAAATTAAAACAAGAGAATTCCATGAGCACCATTTATGAATGCATTTCGAATAAACAAAAATAAAAAATTGAATCCAAGCGTGCCGGGACATTAAAAGGAGAAGCGTGTACATTTTGCTGAGCAAACAGCCCCCGATATCTTTCAACAATCGTATGTTGGGCAATAGTTTTGATCGACGCAGAATCACCTGTATTGGCG